>JAWQEG010008062.1:2500-31152 GCA_033782935.1 Petrolisthes cinctipes
TTGGTGCATATTTGCCTGCATATAAAAAATCAATGAGAGAGAGAGAGAGAGAGAGAGAGAGAGAGAGAGGAGAGAGAGAGAGAGAGAGACGAGAGAATTTGTGTGTGTGTGTATCCTTAACAAATGTGAGTAAGGTTAAAAGACCCAATCATATTATACCCTCCCATTGACTAGACTATAACACCCCATTATCTGTCTCTCTCTCTCTCTCTCTCTCTCTCTCTCTCTGTGTCTCATTCTCATTTTCTCAGAGAGAGAGAGAGAGAGAGAGAGAGAGAGAGAGAGAGAATGGGCAGTGCTCGCTCGCTCGCTCGCTCTCTATCTCATACAAACACAAACTTTCTCATTCTCTCTCTCTTCCACTCACGTCAAAACATACGGGTGCCCCTGAGACACACACACACACACAGTAGCCAGTCACGTTTTGAGTCTTATACAACAAACCTCTTTATCCATCAATGTCAATTTCTCGGGATAGCTAACGTGCAGGTTCTGAGAGAGAGAGAGAGAGAGAGAGAGAGAGAGAGAGAGAGAGACGAGAGAGAGAGAGAGAGAGAGAGAGAGAGAGAAGAGAGAGAGAGAGAGAGAGAGAGAGAGAGAGAATTTGCCCCCCCCCCTCTCCCTCTCACATACATACTTACTGTACATTACACACATACATACATGCATTACACTCACTACATATACTAACATACCGGTACTTTACCACACACACACTTACATACATACATAACACACATACACAAATACATACATTACACACACACACACACAGATACATTCATACAAACATTACACACACACAGATAGGCCTACATACTTTACACACGACACACATACATAATTTACACACACGTATACATACATACTTTACACATACCCAGACACATACATACATTACACACACGTATACACACACACACACATGGAGGAGCATGCACAGAGTAGGGTAGATTAGGCTAGGTCGGATTTTGGCATAGGAAAAGAGAAGGGGAGGGAGAGGAGGGGGGAGGGGGGGAAAAGATAGGGGAGGGGGGGAAAGATAGGGGGAGGGGGGAAAAGATAGGGGGTAAGGTTAGGAGGGAAGGGGTGGGGTAAGGTTAGGGGGAAGGAGGGGAAGAGGAAGGGAAAGGAAATGGAGAGAGAAAAAGGGAAGGGAGGGAAGAGGAAGGATAGGGAAAGGAAGGGAAAGGAAAGAGAAGGGAGAGGAAGGAGCGGAAGAGGAAACGCGGAAAGGGAAGGAGGGAAAGAGGGAGGGAAAAGAAAGGAGGGAAAGGAAGGGTAGGGAAAGGGAGAGGGTAAGGGTAGGGAAAGGGAGGGGGTAAGGGAGGGGAGGGGAAGGGAAGGGGAGGGGAAGGGAAGAGGAGGGAGGGGAAGGGAAGAGGAGGGAGGGGAAGGGAAGAGGAGGGAGGGGAAGGGAAGAGGGAGGGAGGGGAAGGGAAGAGGAAGGAGGGAAAGGAAGAGGAAGGAGGGAAAGGGAAGAGGAAGAGGGAAAGGGAAGAGGAAGGAGGGAAAGGGAAGAAAAAAGGAGGGAAAGGGAAGGAGGGGAAAGGGAAGAGAAAGGAGGGAAGAGGAAGGAGGGAAAGGGGAAGAGGAAGGAGGGAAAGGAAGAGGAAGGAGGGAAGAGGAAGGAGGGAAAGGGAAGATAGGGAAATGGAAGGAGGGAAAGGATTGGAAGTAAAATGGAGTATTGAGAAAGGAAAGGAAGGGAGGGGAGGATGGTGGAGTAGTTAAGTAGTAAGTGTTGCCAAGTCGTGGATTTTTTGTCACCTACAATAATTACCAAGCACGAGAAATTCAAAATGGCTGCAATTAAATATTTTTCATATATATAATTTAAAGGGGCTACTTTCCTGATGGTGTATTTGGAGTTTGGAGGCTACTGCTGAGTCCTCCAAGAAAAAGATTCCCTATTGGTAACACATAATCTTTCTGTTTCATGGTATGTTTTGGAGGAATCAAAGTCCTTCTCATTCACCAACACCAGATTTTCACCATTTATTAAGGACCCTGTGTGTGTGTGTGTGTGTGTGTGTGTATTTTATTTGTGTGTGTTTGTGTGTGTATTTATTTTATTTGTGTGTGTGTGTGTATTTATTTTATTTGTGTGTGTGTGTGTATTTATTTTATTTGTGTTTATGTGTGATATTTGATGGCTTTTGATTCCTCCTGACCGTGCCACGAAACAAACAAGCTCCTTCCATATAGGTAGGTAGGTGTGTGTGTGTTTGTTTCGTGGTAGGATAATAATTGAAGGACTCATTTATTTACCATACCCTTACCATACGAAGATACACACACACATATAAACACATACATATACAGTACACGCACAGATACACTATAATACACACACACAACACCAGATAATAAAATAAAATACACACACACACACGGAACAAAATCTCCGCCCATATACACACACAGGCACTCTATAAATTTTACACACACACACACTATAAAATTAACACACACACACAGTACAATTATTATTACCAGGGCAATACACAAGGAAGGTTTTATTTAGTATGAGGTTAGGTTACGGGACACACACACAAACACAAATATAATATACACACAAATAATATAAATACATATATACATATAATATCCACACACACAAATAAACATACACAGACTCAATAAAATACACACACACACTGTGTGTTGATGTTGAGAGAGAGAGAGAGAGAGAGAGAGAGAGAGAGAGAGAGGAGTGTGTGTGTGTGTGTCCCCTCAGGGTATTCAGGAGGTAGGGATATCCAACAATGGTCTACTTAACTACTGGACAAAAGAAGAATTGTATGTAAGTAAGGGTTGTATGCATGAACCTTAGTGGTATTGGTGGTATAGACACGATGACTTCAAGCACACACACACACACATCAACATACTCCATCATCACTACACACACACATATCACCAACACACTCCATCATCACTACACACACACACTCCATCACCACTGTACACACCAACACACACGCTCACATCAACACACACACACATCACCAACACACTCCATTACTATACACACACACACACACACAACACCAACCAACAGAACATCAACACACTCCATAACATCACCAACACACACAAACACACACGCACGTAAACTAGTGTATTATTATCGTATGTATTTTGTCTTTTTTTCCTACCACCACACACTATAGATTATAAGGTAAAGTGATCATTATTATTATTATTATTGTGTGTGTGTGTTAGGTGAACTTTACAGGAATTTGATCTTTGCTTGTGGCATTGGGTCGTAGGTTGTGTGTGGGTGTAGGTGTGTGTGTGTAAAAGAGAGAGAGGTTGTGTGTGTAAAAGAGAGGTTGTGAGTGTGTGTAAAAGAGAGAGAGGTTGTGAGTGTGTAAAAGAGAGAGAGGTTGTGAGTGTGTGCGTAAAAGAGACAGGTAGTGAGTGTGTGCGTGTAAGAGAGAGAGAGAGAAAGAGAGAGAGAGAAATGGGAGAAATGGATCTTTATATTTTGGAGGGGGGAGGAAAGATGCATAGGCTAGTTTTACATTATATAGCCTACTATACCTTTATCATTCACCTCACTATAGCCTACTCCACCCACATCCAATCTCTTTCTCTCTCAAGTTTGCCACATAATATTCTCTTTCTCTCTCTAGTTATAGGCCTACACCCACACACACACACGCTCTCTCTCTCTCTCATACACACTCCACCCACACCCACACACAAGCTTTCTCTCACCCCCCCCCCCCACACACACACAAGTTCTCTCTTACACACTCACTCTTTCACACACACCCCCCACACACACAAGCTCGCTCCACCCTTTGTCATACCATCTTAGGCTACACACACATCCTTGGCTACACACACACACACCCACACACACATCCTTATCTACCCATATATCCCTCATATTTGCATTCCTATCCACATACCCACTTTCCATCCATCCTGATCAACTCATTCAACATCCATCCACATTTAGAGAGGAAGGAAGGAGGGACAATAAACACGAAGGAAATAGAAAGAAAGGAGGGACAGGGAGAAGGTGATAAAGAGGAAGGAGGGACAGGGAGAAGGTGATAGAGAGAAGGAGGGACAGGGAGAAGGTGATAAAGATGAAGGTAGGACAGGGAGAAGGTGATAGAGAGAAGGTAATAGAGAGGTGGGAGGGAGAAGGTGATAGAGAGGAGGGTAAGGGAAAAGGTGATAGAGGTGGGAAGGTCAGAGAGATGATAAAGAGGTGGGGCAGGGAGAATGTGGGGAGGTCAGGGAGAATGTGGGGAGGGTTAGGGAGAAGGTGGGAAGGGTCAGGGAGGTGATAGAGAGGGTTAGGGAGGTGATAGGGAGGAGGGTCAGGGAGGTGATAGAGAGGTGGGTCAGGGAGAATGTGGGGAGGTCAGGGAGAATGTGGGGAGGTCAGGGAGAATGTGGGGAGGGTTAGGGAGAATGTGGGGAGGGTTAGGGAGAAGGTGGGAAGGGTCAGGGAGGTGATAGAGAAGGTCAGGGAGGTGATAGAGAGGGTCAGGGAGGTGATAGAGAGGAGGGTCAGGGAGAATGTGGGGAGGTCAGGGAGAATGTGGGGAGGGTCAGGGAGAAGGTGGGAAGGTCAGGGAGAAGGTGATAGAAAGGTGGGAGGGACAGCAAACACTCACACCCACACACACCCAATCATTCCCACAGCCTGACCCCCCCTCCCCTTCCAAACATCCACACATCCTCCCACACCCTAACCCCCCACACATCCCCCTCCCCCCTAATCCTCCCACTCACGCCTGCATATATCCCTTATGTAAACAAACCCTTCTTAACGTGTATACAGAAGGAAAAATACCTATGCCTGCAGCAGTGGTGGTAACGTATTGATTGATTCATATTAGCAAGATCTAGAATACTTGGTTGGAGGATATTAGGTGCCGCAACAGCGAAGTCATATAGCGCCAGAAAAAGGTGAGAGAGAGGTGAGACATCAAGCAAGCAGGAAGGAAACAGAAAGAAAGAAAAAGCGGTAATGTATATATTGAGACGAACGCCTATACAGAAGGTAAATATTATGCTATCCACCCACTCATTCTATATACAGCATTGATAACCTTATAATGATGGCAGGTGGTATCTCCGACTTGGTAACACTGACGCATGGATCTGTTGAAAGTGCGTTGGATCGACTTGGAGAAACCTAAGGTGGTATTTCCGACTTGGTAACAGTGACGCATGGATCTGTTGAACGTGTGTTGGATCGACTTGGAGAACACTGTAAGGTGGTATTTCCGACTTGGTAACAATGATGCAGGTTTGTTTTTGGGGAAGGGTCTTTTTTGTTTTTATTATTTTTTTTTTTCCAGTGTTTGGAGGGCTATGTAGATTCTTGCCATCCCCATTAAAAGGATATAATCATTACACAGTTGTCATCCCCTCCCCCAAGGACACACACACGACATTTCCTTCTCTCCTAATTAATTTATCCAGTTCTTGCTGTTGCTGTTGTTGTCGTCGTCGAAGTTTGAAATAATCTGACACACACACACACGACATTTCCTTCTCTCCTAATTAATTTATCCAGTTGTTGTTGAAGTTTGAAATAATCTGACACACACACACACGACATTTCCTTCTCTCCTAATTAATTTATCCAGTTGTTGTTGAAGTTTGAAATAATCTGACACACACACACACGACATTTCCTTCTCTCCTAATTAATTTATCCAGTTGTTGTTGAAGTTTGAAATAATCTGACACACACACACACGATATTTCCTTCTCTCCTAATTAATTTATCCAGGTATTGTTGTTGAAGTTTGGAATCATCTGACTGGCACACAAACACGATATTTCCTCCTCTCCGTGTCCTTGCACCCATGCCACACAAGACCAATAGCCCAAAGGCTCTAGTCTACTGGTCTTCCTTGCATCTACAAGAATAAATACTTTTCATCCACTATTCATGTTCCCCCAGCAGCCACTCCAGTGTATTATTGTTATTCTTGTAAGATTGTTTCATCATGGTATGTAGGATTCTTAAACGATGACATCAGCAACACACACACTGATACAAAGGAAGGAGTGGGAAGAATGCAGTAGGGTAGAGGTCAGAAAGAAGTTTTTTCGTGTTATGGAGTACATACACACACACACACTAACTAAAGTTAGGCTACCTAACCTAGAAGAAAAATGAAAGAGAGGAGATATGATTATGGTTTACAAATGTGTCACTGAATAAGAAAGATAGATACAGAAAACTTGTGTCAACAAGGAATACCTACAATGAGAGGACACATTAAGAAATTAATTAAAAGAAGAGGAAATAAAGAGGTACAGAAATATAGTTTTACAAACAGAGTAATAGACGAATGGAACAAATTACCAGAAGTGGTGTGTGTCAAAACATACACACACACAAATATGTACAGAAATATAGCTCTCCAAATAGAGTAATACATCAATGGAATAATTTACCAGAAAAAGTGGTGTGCCAAAAGCATAGGCCTACATAACACCAGAGAAAAATATAACTGGGTTTTAAAAAACGGGACATTACGAGCTTGACTCAATCCTGTAAAGATACAAATAGGCTAGGTAAGAACAAAGGAGGGAGTGGGAAGAAAGCAGTAGGCTATATGGTCAGAAAGATGTTTTGTATCACGGTACACACACAGATACATATACAAAGGAAGGAGTGGAAAGAAAACAGTAGGCTATAAGGTCAGAAAGACGTGTTTGTCATCACGGTACACAGACACAAAGGAGGGAGTGGGTAGAATATGATACAGTAGGCTATATATAGTAATTATCCATCCACGTGTTGTTGTTGAAGTTTGTATCACGGTTCATACACACCAGTACCTCCATGACACATACACATACACACACACGGATACAAAGGAGGGAGTAGGTAGAATATAATACAGTAGGCTATATATAGTAATTATCCATCCACGTGTTGTTGTTGAAGTTTGTATCACGGTTCACACACACCAGTACCTCCATGACACACACACATACACACACACGGATACAAAGGAGGGAGTGGGAAGAATATGATACATTAGGCTATATATAGTAATTAGCCTATCCATCCACGTGTTGTTGTTGTTGAAGTTTGTATCACTGTTCACACACACAGATACAAAGGAGGGAGTTGGTAGAATATAATACAGTAGTCTATAAATTATGTAGTAATTATCCATACACGTGTTGTTGTTGTTTGAAATCATTATTATACTCCTACAACCTTTATTTTGTCTCATATTTAGGCTACTGGAGTTCGTTTAATTAAGGACCATGTAATCGTGTATGAAAATTGGAGGCTTCTGATTCCACCTGATCATGCCACGAGACAAGCTATAGCTCCTTCCATATAGGTGTGTGTGTGTATGTGTGTTTGGAACGACTAAACAACCGTAGATAGATGGTAAAATGTATGTGTGTGTGTGTTTGGAATGACTCCGTATATAGATGGTAAATTATGTGTGTGTGTCTGTGTTTGGAACGACTCCGTATATAGATGGTAAATTATGTGTGTGTGTTTGGAACGACTAAACAACCGAAGATAGATGGTAAAATGTGTGTGTGTTTGGAACGATTAAACAACCGTAGATAGATGGTAAAATGTGAGTGTTTTGTCGTTCGAACCAAAGATAATTCCATCAGTCATAATTTATATTTTGTCTGGCTGAGGGAATAAACTTTTGTACACCATATAATAACACAAAGAAGAAGAATAAATTAGGAAACAGCAGCTAGAGAGGAGTAGGGACAGCAAGAAACACGAAAGGAAGAATTCATAACAAAGGCTATAAGATTTGCACATACTGTAATATAATAAACGAAATTTTGAACATACCATCACAGAGAATAATAATAATAATAATAATAAAGAAACAAGAGAGGAGGGACAGCAACAAACACGAATTAATAAAGGCAAAATAATATATAATAAAAAGATTTGCAAATATAACGTACACGTAGCCTATGTATGTCTTACCTCAAAAGGAGTTTCCAAAAGGAGCCAAAACCGCCCCTACTGGCTATCTTGTCCGTGTACACAACCGTCATGGCTAGGGCTGTTTCTAGGGCTGGGACTGGAGGTAGACTGACTGACGGCTGGGACTGGAGGTAGACTGACTGGGCTGGGCTTGGGCGTAGACTGGCTGACTGGCTTGGGCTGGGCGTAGACTGGGAATGAACGGAGACTATTTTGGGCTGGCTGTCTGGCTGGCTTTCTTTTCTTTAGGCTTATACACGACTATTTTCTTCTTTTCTCTACCGTTATGTCGTGGGTAGGCTAGGCTATGTATGGGCTGTGCTGAATCCTTGTTATTTAATTAAGCCTATGTTAGTTAGTTATTTAGTTGGTGACCTCCACGAAGTTAATCAATATTTTCCTTATTATTCTTTCCACGATTCTGTATTGTTTTCAGTATTCTGTATTGTTTTCTGTATTCTGTATTGTTTTCCGTTATCTGTATTCTGTTTTGGTCCTGTTTATAATATATGTTATCTATCACCACTTCTGTCTCTGCTGTTCACTCCGTAATTCATTTTTGTCTGTAACATTAATTACATACAAATTAACTTGACATTTTCACTGGGCCTTAATATATAATTTCTATAACGCTTAAGGGACCCGGGCTGTGATGTAATGTAGTCAGAAAATTGGAGGTATACGAGTCCTTCAAATATTACCACGAAACACACACACACACACACACCTATAATTATGGAAGGAGCTTGTTTCGTGGTATAGTCAGGAGGAATCAAAAGTCTCCAGTTTATTATCATCCACGATCACAGCCATTTCATTCGAGGTTGATAGATGATGACTTGTGACCCTGACTGTACAGCCACAATCAAATAACCACCAACACTTAACCTCCATCGTGCAAATAAATCAGTATCATATCAAAATATAATCATACAACACCTTATGTCAACTCAACCCCCTCAATTATTATTATGAGGTGCTGCAAAATCATACACGTGTTGTTCTTTATTACCAAGATATTTACTACCATGGAAGGAAAGTGTGGGTGGATATTTGATTGTGACTGTACATACATCGCCGGCATGGTGGATGAGAGAGCCACGGCTGAATAAACTGGTCGGGGCAACTTTCAATTCTCGTGACTTTTTTTTTTCTTTCTTATCGAGGAGCGGGGAAGGGGGCATTAACCTAAGAGGGGGGATTAAACTAGGTGGTAAGGGAGGGCATTAACCTAAGAGGGGGGATTAAACTAGGTGGTAAGGGGGGGCATTAACCTAAGAGGGGGGATTAAACTAGGTGGTAAGGGGGGGGGGCATTAACCTAAGAGGCGGCGGGGGGGGAGGCATCAACCTTTATATTAATTAAGGGGACATGTACAGTACACTTTTGATACACTGGACTAACCTGATTACTCCAAAGTATGTCAAGAAACAGGACCAGATTAAGAGAAATAATGGTGTTGTCCTGTTGCTTGGAATAGTTTGGATGAATCAGTTACTCTAGATTTACCAACACTGCACTACTACTTAATTAACACTATAATTCTGGCTTTTCCCGGTGTTTTCTTGATAAGGGAATATTATAATTAAATTTTGTTGGTGACTTTGGAGCATATAATATAGGTCTCTGATTCCTCCAAACTATACATCCCACGAAACACACACACAAGCATTAAAATTTGGAAAACCGGAGTACTTGATGAATCTTTTATGAGGTTTTCAAGTAAATACCTCAATGGAACTCAGGCATAGTGATGAGCAATACAGGTTAAATGAACCAAGGAGTATTCTGACAATGGGTTTCAGAGCGTTTGAAAGGTGTGCACCAAGGCTCTTTAATGGATTGCCATTAGATGTCCGGAACAGTGAAAATTGCACGATTTTTAAGAAAAGACTGAAAACACATCTGTTCGCTGAGTGTTACGACACGGATGATATGAGTATTACAAGTGATTATAGTGTTTAGTAATATTGAGAGAGGCCCTGCGGAGCACCATCTGCTGGTGGAGCGGGGCATAGAATATCCAACAACAAGTAACAAGTAACAAACAAGACTCGCAATCCATAATTTGTATTCAGGTCTTGTTGAAGTTTCGAATCATTTGATATACCGTACTAATGAACCAATTACAACGCCCTTATACAGTTTCATATTTGTAGGTCTTGTTGAAGTTTCGAATCATTTGACATACTATAATGTAAACCAATTACACGTTTATCCTGCTTCATATTTGTAGGTCTTGAAGTTTCGAATCATTTGACATACTAGTGAACAAATTACACGCTTATACAGTTTCATATTTGCTCGAGTTCACTTAGCCTAAAAATACTCGATTAGGATATTCGAAGCAAGCCTGGATACGTATTTTGGATCGCTAGTGTACCATTGAGGGCGTCTGTTATTAAAACGCTAAAGCTATTTCCACTCATCATAATACACAGAGTAATCTTGTTATGGTATTCATCGTGGGGTTTCCCGAATACAATAGATAGCAAACAAACTGTATCAGTGTTGAACTTGTGATATTTCCACTTTCCAGAGAGAGAGAGAGAGAGAGAGAGAGAGAGGATTGACCTAATTTGGGCAAACTACCGAGACCTAACATGGGCAAACTTCGGAGACCAAACCATGGCAATTAAAGTATTATAACATTTTAAATTACATTATTAGGCTACTTGAAAAAAACCGAAACACACACACACAAAGTTCGTATGCAAGAACATTCGTGGTGTTGACGATGGTGTGGTACCGGTACGACGGCTCTATTGTTTTCCTACAGAGCCATCGTACCAGTACCACGTCATCGTATGCACCACGAACGTTCTTGCATATGGCCCACCCCCTACACAGTCCACTATGGCCCTGAATTATTATTATTATTATTATTATTATTATTAGGGTCTCTTATCGTCACATACACGAGTTACTGCAAAACGAAATAAAGTCACGTATAACATTTAAATTACGATATTAATTGAAAAAAACACATATACATAAATACACGCAATCCACTATAGCCCTGACTATTACACTGTATTATTATTATTAGGGTTTTCACGTATATCTAAATTACGATATTACTTGAAAAAAACACACACATACATACAATACACACACGAAGCTAGTCCACTATGGCCCTGTATTATTATTATTATTATTTATCAGGGTTGGTTTACGTAACACATATACATGAACACACAAACAAACTATACATCACTATAATATACAACAACAACAACTCTAGTATGCAGAGGAAGTTGTTATCTCTTATTACCACCGGACACACACACACACACACACACCCACACACTACTATGGCTTGACTGGGACTGACTGACTGTGTGTGTGTGGCTCAGTGTTGCCGATGTTGTGACTGTTCAACTGTTGCCAACTTGCCACTCAACTTACCCAGTCTGCTGCTCGAAATTCCCCCATCTTCAACATCAGAATTTCCCTTTTTACCTCAATAATTCCCTGTTTGCTCTTGAAGATATAAGTTGGGTATTTATTGAAAGAATTTTAACCGTTTTGTAGCAGTGTTGCCAGATCCGGGTTAGGTCCCAGCCTGTATTTTACTCCGGTCATTTCCTGCTGTACTTTATCACGGTTATTTCCCGGTAGTTTGCTCAAGTTAGGTCCCGGTAGTCTGATGCAGTCTAGGTTAGGTTAGGTTAAGTAAGGTCAGGCTAATTTCAAAATAATTATTGTGATTCAAATAATTATTAATTTTTGTTCCAAGTCACTATATGACACATCAAATTATTTCATAATAAGCAAATCGACTGAGACCTGCTGTTTCACGAAATTAAGCACCATTTAATAATTTAATATCAAGCGAGTCCTTTGGCCTGTCATGTTATCTAAAGATGCATTACATTCCGTGTATACAAATGGCATAGTGGTTACAAGATCACATTCCATCCATTATCACATCTGTATGTAACATACGGCACTTTAACAAAAACAGTATTTAATGGTTGATGATGAGAGAATGGTGGCAACTCATACAGTCACTATTACCAACCCAAACCATAATGCTGTTCATGTGGACTTTTTGGTGAGACTTGATATTTCGTCGGGTAGAAATTTCCCCATTTACTCTTGAACAATCTTTGTTATTTTCTCCATTAATACCTCTAATTTCCCATGTCTATGGAAAATTCCCCAACTTGGCAAATTTTAAGGGTGGCTAGCCTACACATGCATATTATTAAATTAGTGGTCAGAAATAATGTTCCTCTTTAATGCTGTTAATTAAGTATGTTAAAGAAATATTTTTATCTGTGGCTGTTGTTCTCTCACACCAATAACTCCACTCCCCAAAACAAGCCGATTTTGGCGTGAATGCGACCGCGGATGTAGCAACGCTGATAAAGCCTGATATTCAGAGAGCCACGACAAGATATTCCCTACCACGGTCCAGAGAGTAATATTTCCCTTCCTTTCCTCTATGGCTCTATCTCCCTCCCATCCCTATCTCTCCTCTCCTCTCCTCCATCCCTCTCTCCTCTCCTCCATCCCTTCCTCCCTCTCTCCTCTCCTCCATCACTCCCTCTCTCTCCTCTCCTCCATCCCTCTCTCCCTATCTCTCCTCTCCTCCTTCTCTCCCTATCACTCCTCCTTCCATCCCTCCCTCCCTCTCCCTATCTCTCCTCTCCTCCATCCCTCTCTCCCTATCTCTCCTCTCCTCCATCCCTCTCTCCCTATCTCTCCTCTCCTCCTTCTCTCCCTATCACTCCTCCTTCCATCCCTCCCTCCCTCTCCCTATCTCTCCTCTCCTCCATCCTTCCCTCCCTCTCTGCCAGCCTCAACCAACCATTCTCTGGCGCCTGTTATTATCCCTAGTCCAGACACTTTTCTTCCGAGTTTCTAAGGGACCCTAGCTGTGATGTAGTCAGATAATAATTGGGGGTAAACGAGTCCTTCACATACTGCCACGAAACACACACACACACACACACACACATACACCTATATGGAGGGAGGAGCTTGTTTCAGTACAGTTTCATGGCATAGTCAGGAGGAATAAAAAACCTCCATCCAATTTTCATACACAATCATGCACAGCAAGTTCCTCGATCTTAATTTATAAGTGTTTAGAAAATGAATTAGAAGCTCGATTGTGTTTGTAATATCCCCTCCCCCCAAAAAATAAACTCAGAAATGATATAAAACACTCATTTATATTATTTTCTTCGTAATATATTTTTAGACACCCTTCGTGGAGAAAAATTCAGCAGAACTGCTAAATTATTGCACGAGTCTCTAGTTCGATGGTTATATTTTCAACCTCATTTAAAGTATTAGAATTATTATATTATTATAAGATGGAGAGGGAGTATTAGAATGATTATATTATTATACGATGGAGAGGGAGTGGCCATCATTTTACATAATATATAATAATGATATACTGTATAGTTATTTTATTCTTCCATTGTGTGATCGAGGTATTGTTGTGGTTATGTTAGGAGAGTGAGTCTAATGAAAGAGAAAACTGAATGGACAGAAACACTTTAAGGGGATATATAGCACATTGTTTTGGGTGGTAAATCTGGAGCAAAAGATTCCTACAAACTATGCCAGGCAACAGGATACTATTATTTTTCTTCATGTGGGTCTGTTTCCTGGCATACTGTGGAGGACTCAAGGTGCTCCAATCTATCAAAAGTATACAATCCCCTTAATTGTAGGCTAGGAGAGAGAGAGAGAGAGAGGGGGGGGTTCCAAGAAGACAAATATTGACTCCTCTGGATGGAAAGAGTCACTTGTAGATATTTTAAGGAATATTGAGGTAGAAAGGTCTGAGCTCACACCTACAGATCATGCTGTACAATATATAAGAGCCCAACTAAACACCATTTCAGATGACTACCATCATATTTAGTGGGGTAGGCTAATTGCATATATAATGAACAAAAGTTGAAAATAAATAATTGTATTTTTTTTTTAAGCAACATTTAACTATAATATTGAAGGTACAGTAATTATATAAATAAGAATATAAAAATAATTTCTTGCTATCTTAAATGAAAGTCATCACAGCCTGCATATGGAACCACTTCACTTCACATTGCAACACCTATCCAACAACTTCTTCATTTCATCCCATGTACAAAAAATCCATTAATGTAGTTGTCACCAGTGTACAATGTCATTTTGGTATGGGAGGCTGGCATGGGGGGAACTGAAATACTGAGTAAATGATTCCTGAACAGCCTCTGCAGCAGGTGAATACATATTGGCACCCAATCTCACTGTACCAATATTCCCTTCATTACCCACAGGTGCATCCAAAACATCTATCTCCTACATCTGTAGCACACCAACAGCTTTCACAATACAGTCAACAGTCTCAGGTTTTCCAATAATTGGTTGACTTAATATCCTCCATTTGGTTACCATGACCCCGAAGGCACTCTCTACTACCCTCTGTGCTTGGCTTAGGTGGTAATTAAACATTGCCTTCTCTTCTTGCAAGTTATAGCCAGAGTACGGCGTCATAAGTTGTGGCTTTAGAGGAAATGCCTCGTTAGCCACAAACACATATGGTAATTCTCCATCACCTGACTGGGGAAGAAGCAGGCTACCATCCTCCAATGCTCTCCCAAATGTTGACTGAGCAAACACACTCACAGCGTTCTCTTTCTCATATGCTCCAATATCCAGATATATGAAGCGATACGAGGCATCAGCGACGGCCATCAGGATTGTGCTGGAGGTTTTCTAGTCATTCAAGGAGGTGGATCCTGGTAAATTTGGCTTATGAATTGGGATAGGCTTTCCATCTATTGCACCTGTGTGTGAGAAAAAAATTAAATATTAAGTTATGCTAATTCTGAATATATGATAAAACCCCTTTCACACTAGGTTGTCCCGAGGTGAGGCAGGTATGTAAAGTGACCATAAGTAGAAGAATGGGAATTGGGAATACAGTAATTCAGCTTGAAGGGTATAGTTTTCCTGGGAATCAAATGGGTAAGCAAGGTGTGGAGCCAACCAATCAGTGCTCCACCTTACATGTTTGGCTCTGTATGGTAGTACTGTACCTCAAGATTTATATATTGTACAGTAGTGCCTGCCTCACCTCGGGACAACCCACCATCTACATATTTATCAAGTGTTCTGGGATTCAATATACAATAAAAGGATTATTTAAATATGATCAATTATTTTAACACAATCATACCTAGGCAGTGAGGGAAATTCTATTTATTGCCAAATTCCTCTGTAACCCTCTTCCAGTGGTGAGGAGTGGGCCTGGGCAGGAACACAGGACCAAGAACATCCCATATAGCCAGGCAAACTTCTCTGATGATTTTACATATAGTTGAGTTGCCCACACTGAAGTATCGGGCCACATCCTTCTGGTTTATGCCGGAAGCCAAATATCTGAGGGATATATTTAGTGTTTTGTACTGTGTCACCTTTTTATGGTATTTTCTATATCTATGCATGTTAATTTGGAAGCAATGGCCATTTTAACCTCTGAAGTTATTATTTATGACTTTAATCCTTTAAATCTGTTGAGGGTGAACATTTCTGGAGATTCTGAATGTTATATTCTTTGATAGGCTAATTTTTTTGCACAAGTATTGAATTGTTGGATAAGTTAACTATTTATGACTTCCAAAACAAACCAAACATACCTAACCTGACCTACACAGCCTTCTGAAACCTAATCTGGGAATCCATCCATGCCTTGGTCTAAACCTAAAGCAAAGACTGCTGATATTACAAAAGCAAATATACTTTTCCACCCTACAGTATTTGACAGAAACAAGTTTACTTGATTTAGGTTACAAGACTTATGAGGTTATGTTATCAAGCCAAGGTTTGGTTAGGCAGTAAAGTTTTAGAATCACAGAGATTGGAATTAAAAATTGGTGTCCACCTGGCAACAAAGGGCACGGAGTTGATCAAACTGAATGTACAGAATTCATGATGAACATACTGTACCTTAGTGTTATTCTTAATCGTTCTGCTGCACCAACAGGATCCCTAAACGTTGTGGCTTGTTTTTCTATGTGAGGACCAACTAACTGAAGAAGTTCCTCAAAAGTGTGTGGGGTCATGCTGTAGGATCCATGAAAGCTGTTCACATGAGCCTTCTTCTCTGCCTCCATGAGAACCTGTGTTTCCCTGGCAGAGATCTCTCTGGCAGCAGCTGGCGTGACAACATTCTCTGCCTCCTCCTTTCTCTTACTGGCCTAGCTGGGCGGTCGTATTCTTCACCAAACAGCAGTAGATAAGGAGAGTGTTGTTGTCCATCTCGTTTTGCCAGATGCGGGTGCGGGGCTGTATCTGATGACGGGCTGCACCTCCAAACGGCCGTCGTGTTTGTGACGGGCTAGTGGGAATGGCAAGAGGAAACCATGTACAGTACATATCATGCTATCCATAATAAACTTGACAAATTCAAAATTGATTAATAATTAATAAAATTATTACCTATGAATTTATCAAAACCAGTACATGAATGTGGGGAAGCTCCCTTAATTAAATAACAGAAATATGCTATACTAACATAACCAAGGAGTGTTCATTATCTGGTTGTAAGGGTGGTGTACTTCTGGGTGTATCTTGGTTGGATGTGGCAGGTGATGGTGTGTATGAGGAGTCTGGTGCTTCTAGGTCGGATGAGGCAGGTGATGGTGTGTCTGATGTTCCAGGTAATGGTGTAGATGCCAACTGGAAACTGTTTCTTTCTCTGAAAGAGATAATATAATGTAAAAACACTGTATGACAAAATTAATGCTTGCCTGATATACAAGAGAAGCATTGTTTTACAAATGAATTAAGGCCTGATTTGCTTGTAGAAAGCAGAGAGTAAGCATAAATGGTGCAAAATCTGATTGGACTCCAGTTGCAGTGGATGAGGTAAACAAACTGCCAAGATAATTATTAAGTGCAAAGACACTAAACAGTTTTCAATACAGGCAATACAGTAAACATGGAGTGAAGGAAATGGGTGTAAAGCAGGGACTGCCATGAACTGGGACATGAGGACTTTTGCAGTTTCTTAGGTACCTGTACTTATATTCTGTGTAAACCTATAAATAGTTGCATCTTACTTGTCATGTATTCCACAATGCTGCATTAGTGCATCCATTACTGGGTACAATTCCCATTTTACTTTGGGCACAGAATCAGCTCCTGAACCACTGGGAATTGACTTGTCATGGGTCCTCTTGAGACGAACATAACGGTCTCGTATGCTTGCCCATCGCTTTTTACACCGTCCCTCTGTAATGTACAACCAAAATTAAGAATACCAATAAAGTTATAGTAATTTTCAAGGCCAAGCCATATTAATGCACATTGAGTTTCCATGCTTTTCTGGTTATAAGCTTCCTATACTCACTCCAACTCCTAGGTACAGTATAAAAACATTGTCTATCAGCTTTGCTTCCTCCAGTGGATTAAGCATATAGATGAACATAACCATACACTGCACAATTTACTAAAAACATATGGTTATCCATTTTATAATTGATATAAACAGCCTGAGATCATGCAAGAAACTATAACAATACTTTTGTATCCGGCCATGTTAAAGGCAGTACAGAATTTATACTTTGCATTACTTATACAGTACAAAATTATTATACAGTAGTACAGAATTTATACTTTGCATTACTTATACAATACAGAATTATTATACAGTAGTACAGAATTTATACTTATATTACTTATACAATACAGAATTATTATACAGTAGTACAAAATTTATACTTTGCATTACTTATACAATACAGAATTATTGTTATACAGTAGTACAGAATATATATTTATACTTTGCATTACTACTCGTATATAACTGCACCTCTTTAATTCTATGTAAAGCACATTTTCATGCACCATTTACTTTAGTTGTCAAAGCCTATTAGAGAGAACATACAGCAAGAAAATTTGGTAAATATGGAATGAATTACCGTTATTACGTACGGTTTTTCTACCTTCATTACCCACTTATTTAGACCATTCTAAGACTATATTCTTCTATGGCATTTGAGTTATCTTTTTACATTTTGCTGGCTTTGCATTATCCAGACGTGTGGACCATAATGTTGGAGCCTTGAAATCATATCCCATTTACCTGACACTGTTGGCACTGTGCCGTGTGTCTTGTGGCACTACCAGTAGACAGTGACACAGTTGCTGTTGTCCCTACGCATTATAGTTCTCACAGGGAGGGACTAGGGGGGTGCGGGAATAGGGGGACAGGCTTGGGGTGGGTAGAAAGCCTGTCCCCTACTCCCGCACCCCCCTAACCCCCCCCCCCAAGCCTGTTCCCCTAATCCTGCACCCCCCCCAGTCCCTCCCCAAGCCTGTCCCCTTATTCCCGCACCCCCTTAACCATATATAGTTACATAATAAAATAAATTGAAAAAAATATATATATTTTTTCGTCAGATCTCTTTCCAAAGTAGTTTATTACAACCCCCTAAGCATAATTATGTATATACATTTTCTCACAATATTTTCTAAAATACAAAAATATAGACAAACTCGTTGTTGATCACATGTGTACCTTCGACACCTAAGTCTATGTATAAGATAATTCTAATGAAACATTTATATATGAATATTTGTACTACAACTGGAAAACTATGCTAATAAAATAAGAATAATGTTAATACTAAAAAGTATGTAATATACCAGTTAAGAATATATTATTATTCTTTTAATTGTAATAGAAAAACAAAGAATAAAATAGGTGTGTTATTAGATGAAATAATTTAATGCTGCCAACATACAGCATCTATCAATATAATATTAGTATTAAAGGGTAACTACTTTAAACTTATTCAGGTTAGGTTTTCTATCAATATATTAAAGGGTAACTACTTTAAACTCATTCAGGTTAGGTTTTCTATTAATACACGCTTATTAATATTGTTGCCGACATCAATGTAAATTTTTATTGAAGGGTAACTACTGTAAACTCATTAAGGTTAGGTTTTATATCAATATAACCTTATTGATATTGTTGCTATTATATGGAAAAAATTTAGGTAAATATTGAATGAATTACCGTTATTGCGTACGTTTTTTCTACCTTCATTACCCACTTATTTAGACCATTCTAAGACTATTTTCATCTATGGCATTTCCTCCGCAAATGCCCGATTTCAAAGATAGGGCATATTCAAATAGGGCATTTTGAAATTAGCCTGACCTTACTTGACCTGACCTAACCTAACCTAGACCGCATCAGACTACCGGGACCTAACCTGGGCAAACTACCGGGACCTAACCTGGGCAAACTACCAGGAAATAATCGTGATAAAGTACAATAAATGACCGGGGTAAAATACTGGGACCTAGCCGGATCTGGCAACACTGCTGCAAAACGGTAATTCTTTCAATAAATACCCTATTTTCTTCTATGGCATTTCCTCCGCAAATGCCCCATTTCCAAGATAGGGCATATTCAAATGGGGCATTTTGAAATTAGCCTGACCTTACCTGACCTGACCTAACCTAACCTAGACCGCATCAGACTACCGGGACCTAACCTGGGCAAACTACCGTGACCTAACCTGGGCAAACTACCGGGAAATAATCGTGATAAAGTACAATAAATGACAGGGGTAAAATGCTGGGACCCAGCCGGATCTGGCAACACTGCTACAAAACGGTAATTCTTTCAATAAATACCAAAATGTATTAATGCCAATATACAATAAATAATATTATTTTTGAAGGGTAACTACTCTAAAATGACTAATGTTAAGATTTATATCAATATAACATCATAAATATTGTTGCTATTATATGGAATAAGTTATTGAATGTCAATATACAGCATCAATGTAATATTAATAATATCATTATTGACAGGTAACTACTTTAAACTCACTAAGGTATTTATCTAGATATTTATAGCAGTGTTGCCAGATCCGGCTAGGTCCTTGAACTGGAGTATTTTGTCCCGGTCAGAGGGTCCTGGAAATGGGACAATTCTGAAGAAAATGCCATAGAAGAAAAATGTCTTAGAATGTTATAAATTAGTGGGTAAATATTGAAAGAATTACCGTTATTGCGTACAGTTTTTCTACCTTCAATACCCACTTATTTAGACCATTCTAAGAATATTTTCTTCTATGGCATTTCCTCCGCAAATGCCCCATTTCCAAATGGGGCATTTTGAAATTAGCCTGACCTTACTTAACCTAACCTAACCTACCGGGACCGAAAAGTGTCTTAGAATGTTATAAATTAGTGGGTAAAAAAAAAAAAAAAAAAAAAAAAAAAAAAAAAAAAGGGAAGGCAGAGAAAAAAAAGGGTGAGTTTGTGTCCATGTTGAAAATGTTTGTGTGTGTTTGTACCCGAGAAACACACAGGTGGGGTTTACACTGGAGGAAACACACACGTGGGGGTTCACACTGGGGGAAACAAACACCGGGGGAAACACGTGGAGAAACACACACTGGGGGAAACAAACACTGGGGGAAACACGTGGAGAAACACACACCTGGGGTTCACACGTGGAGAAACACACACTGGGGGAAACAATGGGGGAAACACACACGTGGGGGTTCACACTGGGGGAAACAAACACACAAGTGGGGGTTCACACTGGGGGAAACAAACACTGGGGGAAACACGTGGAGAAACACACACACACCTGGGACTCACACTGGGGGAAACACGTGTAAATAATATTATGATAAATAAATATATAATATACTTGAATTGGTGTGACTTAAGGGGGTGCGGGAGTAGGGGGACAGGCTTGGGGGGGGGGGTTAGGGGCATGCGCGAATAGGGGACAGGCTTTCTACCCCCCCCCAAGCCTGTCCCCCTATTCCCGCACCCCCCAAACCCCCCTTCCCCAAGCCTGTCCCCTACTCCCGCACCCCCTTAAACCCCCTCCCCCCCCCCCAAGCCTGTCCCCTACTCCCGCACCCCCTTAATTACTCCTAGTTGGGGTTATCACTGTCATATTATCTAAAACACATATTTATTTATTTATATACAGATATTTATTTATATTTATTTATATTTATTTATATACAGATTTGTACACTTTGTAAATGTATAGTGAATGTTGTGTATATAGTAAATACACACACACACACACACACACACACATAAACTCACACACACATACATACATAAACTCTCTCACACACACACACATAAACTCACACACACACACACACATACATAAGCTCTCTCTCACACACACACACACACACACACACACTCACACACACACACATAAAGTCGGATACAGACACATAGAGTGTGAAATGCCATACGAAGTGAAATTATAGGAGAGAGAGAGAGAGAGAGAGAGAGAGAGAGAGAGAGAGAGAGAGAGAGAGAAATAGCAACGCTCCCTAGAGGGCTTGTACTAAAGGTAAAAAAAACTTGTAAATGTAAGAGAGAGAGAGAGAGAGAGAGAGAGAGAGAGAGAGAGAGAGAGAGAGAGAGAGAGAGAGAGAGAGAGAGAGAGAGTTACATAGAGTTACATAGAAACACAGACCACAACAGACCTTACGGTCCACACGAGGTGACCTGATTAGAAGGTTACTGGTGGAGAAAGAATTATTCCCCAGTGATAGTCGTAGGTAAGGATAGCAAAGTGAGAGAGAGAGAGAGAGAGAGAGAGAGAGAGAGAGAGAGAGAGAGAGAGAGTAGAGTAGATAGTTAGGAATGCAAGAGAGAGAGAGAGAGAGAGAGAGAGAGAGAGAGAGAGAGAGTAGGTAGGTAAGTGGAAATCCCGTACGGTATCCCTATTAAAGTGTGGTTTTCCCAGAAGTGTGAAGGAGGGAGAGAGGGAGGGAGGGAGAGGATATTGGGAAAGGATGGAGAGAGAGAGGAAGGGAAGGAAAGGTGAGAGAGGATATTGGGAAAAGGAAAGGAAAGGATAGAGAGAGGAAGGGAAGGGAAGGAAAATGATGGAAAGGGAGAGGAAGGGAAGGGAAGGGAAGGTGGAAGAGGATGTTGGGAAGGGAAAGGAAGGGAAGGGAAAGTGATAGAGGGTTTTGGGAAAGGAAGGGGAGGGAAGGAAAAGGAAGAGAAGGGAAGGGAAGGGAAATGATGGAAAGGGAGAGGAAGGGAAGGAAAGGGAAGAGTAGGGAAATGATGGATAGAGAGAGGAAGGGAAGGAAAGGTGGAAGAGGATGTTGGGAAAGGAAAGGAAGGGAAGGGAACGGAAGGAAAATGATGGAAAGGGAGAGGAAGGGAAGGGAAGGGAAGGAAAATGATGGAAAGGGAGAGGAAGGAAAGGGAAGGGAAGGGGAGGAAAATGATGGAATGAGAGGGAAAGGGAAGGGGAGTGAAGGTGGAAGAGGATGTTGGGAAAGGAAAGGAAGGGAAGGAAAAGGAAGGGAAGGAAAATGATGGAAAGAGAGAGGAAGGGAAGGGAAGGTAAATAATGTATAGAGAGAGGAAAGGAAGGGAAGGGAAGAGGAGGGAAAGGAAAGGAAAGGAAGGGAAGGGTAGGAAAATGATGGAAAGGAAAGGGAGGGTGTTGGGAAGGCAAATGATGGAAAGGTAAGGGAGGGTGGTGGGAAGGAAAGGGAGGATGTTGAGAAAGAAAATGAAGGAAAGAAAGAGGAAGGGGAGGGAAGGGAAGGAAAAGGAAAGGAAGAGTTGTATCAGGGGGAAAATAATAATAACAATAATAATAACAATAACAACAACAACAAAAACAACAATAACAATAACAACACCAAAAACAAAAACAACAACCTCTCATCCATTATTTACACTTGTCATAATAATAATAATAATAATAATAATAATAATAATAATAATAATAAATAAATATATATAGTTTGTGTAAAGGTCACGTGGGCTATATGAGAGGAGGATGTGTGTGTTTCAGTGGACAAAGTAAACATTAGGGACCACCCCAACCAACAGATGGAGTAAGTAGTTTTAGTATTAGTTGATCCTTGTGTGTGTGTGTGTGTGTGTGTGTGTGTGTTTCTGTGTGTGTGTGTGTATTTGCTATTGCTTGTGTGTGTGTTTGTGTGTGTGATGGAGTAGTTAATTTGAGTATTTGTTGTCTCTTGTCTGTGTGTGTGTGTGTGTGTGTATGTTTGTGTGTATGTATGTTTCTGTGTGTGTGTGTGTTTGTGTGTGTGTGTGTGATGGAGTAATTAGTTTTATTATTTGCTGTCTCATGTGTGTGTATGTGTGTGTATGTATGTTTCTGTGTGAGTGTGTGTGTGTGTATGTATGTTTCTGTGTGTGTGTGTGTGTGTGTGTGTGTATGTATGTTTCTGTGTGTGTGTGTGTGTGTGTGTGTGATGGAGTAATTAGTTTTATTATTTGTTGTCTCATGTGTGTGTATGTGTGTGTATGTATGTTTCTGTGTGTGTGTGTTTGTGTGTGTGTATGTATGTTCCTGTGTGTGTGTGTTTGTGTGTGTGTGTGTGATGGAGTAATTATTTTTATTATTCACTGTCTCGTGTGTGCGTGTATGTTCATGTGTGTGTGTGTGTGTGTGATGGAGTAAGTAGTTTTATTATTTGCTGTCTCCTGTGTGTGTGTGTGTGTGTGTGTGTGTGTGTGTGTGTGTGTGAGGAAGCCATTATTATTATTATTATTATTATTATTATTATTATTATTATTATTATTAGTTTTCCCTTGTGTGTGTGTGTGTGTGTGTGTGTGTGTGTGTGTGTGTGTGTGTGTGTGTGTGTATGTGTGTGTGTGTGTGCCCTACCTTACACATACTAATCTACATATACATTTAACTAATTAACTAACAACAACACTTTATAATTCGCTACAACTTACACACCTACTTATAAATCTAATTAACTGAGAACACTAATTAATTCAATGTTTCCCTCTATATACTTACTTACCTACTTAATTATCTACTTACCTACCTAACTAGCTAATTAAATTAGATTAGGCTTGGTTAGGTTATGTTGGGTTAGGTTAGATTTGGTTTGGGTAGGTTAGGTTGAGTTAGGTTAGATTTGGTTTGAGTAGGTTAGATTGTGTTTGGGTAGGTTAGGTTAGGTTAGGTTATGTAAGGTTGGGTTAAGTTATATTGGGTTTGAGTAGGTTAGGTTAGGTTGGGTTTGGGTAGATTAGGTTAGGTTGGGTTTGGGTAGGTTAGGTTAGGTTGGGTTTGGGTAGGTTAGGTTAGGTTGAGTTTGGGTAGGTTAGGTTAGGTTGGGTTTGGGTAGGTTAGTTTAGGTCAGGTTAAGTTAGGTTAAGTTAGGTCAGGTTAGGTTAGGTCAGATTAAGTTGGGTTGAGTTAGGTTAGGTTAGATCAGGTTAGGTTAAGTTAGGTTAGGATAGGATAGATATTGTCACCATCCCACATCATAGTTTCTGCCCCTCATGGTCTATCGTATTGGTACCATGCACGAATTAATGTGTCCAAACTCTACCAAAAGTCTACTATATAACTATCCCCTTTAAGGACCCTGTAGTAATCGTGTATGGAAATTGGAGGCTTCTGATTTCTCCTGACTATGCTACGAAACAAGCTCCTTCCATATAGGTGATGTTTCGTGGCTGTATTTGAAGGACTCGTTTACCTCCAATTTTCTGACTACACTACAGGGTCCCTTAATTAGTTACCAAATGTAAGGGTGTATGATGCAACACATAGACTCCAGCCGTGTGTGTCTGTGTGTGTGTGTAGGGGGGGTTGTCTGGGTGGGTACGTGAGTTTCAAGAAGACGTGCTGATATGTGTGTATCTGTGTGTGTGTGTGTGGGTCAAAATGTGCTTGTATGTGTGTGTGTATCTGTATGTGTGTGTGTGTGTGTGTGTGTGTGTGTCAGGGTGGGTGGTCAGGGTGTGTGTCAGGGTGTGTCTCAAGAGGATGTACTCGTATGTATGTACACTGTATGTGTATGTGTGTGTGTGTCTATGTGTCAAGAGGATGTACTCGTATGTATGTGTGTGTGTGGGGGGGGGGGTATGTACAGTCGCGGCACATGGTCCTTGATCAGGGTGTAATTAAGGGAAGTCAGGTCAAGGATTATGTGCCGCGACTGTACATGGGTTTCAAGAGGATGTATTCATTCGTATGTATGTATAAAATTGTGTGTGTGTGTGAGTCTTAAGAGGATATACTCATTCGTATGTATGTATGTGTATATATGTGTACGTATATGAACAAAACAGACCTACACCCCATGCACTGAGAAGTAAATGTTGACTAGCATGACTGGACCAAGACAAGACAGAGACCCCCACCAACCAACCAACCAACCAGTCAGTGCCGGGTGGGTATATAAAGGGAAGGTGTGTTGAGGCAGGATGCAGTCTCACTCACATGCTCTCACGGGTATGTGTTACTTATTAGACGTGTGTGTTGTGTTTTGGTGTTGGTGAGGAGGAGGAAAGATGAGGTGGACCGTGGAAACTGATTGTGATTTTTTGCAAGAACGATAGAGACTGAATTGAAAGACAAGTGGAGACAAATTATGGTCGATTTTCATATTTTTTCGACGTGAATTTTTGCAAGAACGATAGAGACTGAATTGAAAGAGAGGTGGAAACTGATTGGAGTCGATTTTTATATTTCTTTATCGTAATATTTTGCAAGATGATAGAGACTGAATTGAAAGAGAAATGGATACAGATTGGAGTCGATTTTTATATTTCTTCGTCTGAATTTTTTTGCAAGAACGATAGAGACTGAAATTAGTGAAATGAAAGATGGGGTGGAAACAAATTGGAGTCGATTTTTATATTTCTTCGTCTGAATATTTTTTTGCAAGAACGATAGAGACTGAAATGAGTGAAATTATTAAAGATAGTTTTCACAATAATTGCTCGTCGTGATAATTTGTAAAAAAAAGAACGATAGAGATTGAAATGAGTGAAACAAATAAGGAAATTTTTCACAATAAAATGTTTCTTGGTAATGATTTGTAAGCATCCGAACGAAAAAGAAAAGAGAGAAAAAAAAAACTGAACTGAATGAAATTATAATAAGATCGATTTCAGATATTTTTGGTTGTGATTTTGTAAACATACGAACGAAAAAATAAAACAAAATTGATAATGATTTGTAAGCATACGAACGAAAAAAAAAAAAATGAAATGAACTGTGTAAAACTGAATAAGGACAGATTCCACATTAAAAAAATTCTTGGTAATGATTTGTAAGCATACGAACGAAAAAACAAAACAAAAATTTGAAATGTCTGAAATGAACGAAGACATATTTCACATTATTTTATTTGTGTGATTAATATTATTTTTTGAACGAAAGAAAGTGAACTGAGTGAGTGAGTGAGTGAGTGAATGAATGAGTAAGTAAATGAGTGAGTGTGTGAGAGAGTGAGTGAATGAGTGAGTGAATGAGTGAGTGAGGGAGTGAGTGAATGAGTGAGTGAGTGAGTGAGTGAGTGAGTGAATGAGTGAGTGAATGAGTGAGTAAATGAATAAGTGAGTAAATTAATTAGTGAGTGAGTGAATGAGTGAGAAAATGAATAAGTGAGTGAATGAGTGAGTGAATAAGTGAGTGAGTAAATGAGTAAATGAGTGTGAATGAGTGAGTGAGTGAGTGAATGAGTGAGTGTGTGAGTAAATGAATAAGTGAGTGAGTGACTGAATAAGTGAGTGAGTGAGTAAATGAGTGAGTGAGTAAATGAGTAAATTAGTGAGTGAGCGAATGAGTGAATGAGTGAGTGTGTGAGTAAATGAATAAGTGAGTGAGTGACTGAATGAGTGAGTGAATGAGTGAATGAGTGAGAAAATGAATAAGTGAGTGAGTGAGTGAATGAGTGAATGAGTGAGGAAATGAATAAGTGAGTGAGTGAATGAGTGAATGAGTGAGAAAATGAATAAGTGAGTGAATGAGTGAATAAATGAGTGAGTGACTGAATGAGTGAGTGAGTGAGTAAATGAGTGAGTGAGTAAATGAGTAAATGAGTGAGTGAGTGAATGAGTGAGAAAATGAATAAGTGAGTGAGTGAATGAGTGAGAAAATGAATAAGTGAGTGACTGAATGAGTAAATGAGCGAGTGAATGAATGAGTGAGTGTATGAATGAGTACGTGAATGAATAAGTGAGTGAGTGAGTAAATGAATAAGTGAGTGAGGGAATGAGTGAGTGAGTAAATGAATAAGTGAGTGAGTGAATGAGTGAGTGACTGAATGAGTGAGTGAATGAGTGAGAAAATGAATAAGTGAGTGAGTGAGTGAATAAGTGAGTAAGTGAATGAGTAAGTGAGTGAGTGAGTGAATGAGTGAGTGTATGAATGAGTGAGTGAGTGAGTGAGTGAGTGAATAAGTGAGTGAAGTGAATGAATGAGTGAGTGAGTGAATGCCTGGACTCAATAATTATGCATGCAATGAGTTATCTTAATTAATGAATATATCGAACTGCTTGATAAATTTGGTGGACCTCTTGTGAAATAATGAAGACTTTAATTAATGAAGGTTTTTAGTGTTGATGGTTGGATGGTTGGTTGGGGAGGAGCCTAACGAATCAATATAACTAACAAACATACACAAGAGAGAGAGAGAGAGAGAGAGAGAGAGAGAGAGAGAGAGAGACGAGAGAGAGAGAGAGAGAGAGAGAGAGATTGTGTGTGTGTGTGTGTGTGTGTGTGTGCTAAAAGGAAAGAGTGTGTGTGTGTGTGTGGTTGGCTTTAGAGGAAAGAGTGTGTGTGTGTTGTTAAGAGGAAAGAGTGTGTGTGTGTGTGTGTGTGTTAAAAGGAAAGAATGTGTGTGTTAAGAGGAAAGAGTGTGTGTGTGTGTGTGGTTGGCTTTATAGGAAAGTGTGTGTGTGTGTGTGTGTTAAGAGGAAATAGTGTGTGTGTGTGTGTGTGTGTGTTACTGTGAGGGGAAGTGTTTGGTTTTGTAGGCTGAAAGGAAGTTGTATGTTGGTGTGAAGGAAGTGGTGATGGAATAACCTGTAATGCTTGAAGGTATAGTGGTGGTAGTGGTGGTGGTAGTGGTGGTCAGGGTCTAGAAGTTAGTGGTGGTAGTGGTGGTCAGGGTCTGGAAGTTAGTGGTGGTAGTGGTGGTCAGGGTCTGGAAGTTAGTGGTGGTAGTGGTGGTCAGGGTCTGGAAGTTAGTGGTGGTAGTGGTGGTAGTGATTCACACGTGTTAAGGAGGAAATACAGTGTTGGTAAATCTGGAGCAACTGATTTCTCCAAACTATTCCAAGCAACAACAGAACACCATGATTTGTGTTCATCTGGTCCTGTTTCCTGGCATATTTTGGAGGAATCATGGCACTCCAATGTACCAAAAGTGAATTACCACCTTAAATTCAGCTAGGATTAATATATTCAGTGACTTTCTTTGTTTTTATAACGTTGGTAATAAATCCAACCTAATCCAGTAACATTTGCCACTGTTGGTGATAAATCTAATCTAATCTTCAGTGACGTTTTGTGATGATGATAAATTTAACCTAATCTTTATTGACGTTATTGTGACGTTGGTATAATTAAATCCAGTTGAATCCAGTGACGTTTTTGTGACGTTGATGTTAAATTTAATCAAATCTACAGTGACGTTTTTGTGACGTTGGTATATTTCAATCCAGTGACGTTTTTGTAACGTTGGTGATAAATCTAATCAAATCTACAGTGACGTTTTTTGTGACGTTGGTATAATTACTTCCAGTGATATTTTTGTGACTGGTGTTAAAATCCAGTTGAATCCAGTGACTGTAGGTCTTAATTAAATACAGTTAACGTGACCCCAAGCAGCCAGTCAGTCAG
>JAWQEG010008063.1:17500-20000 GCA_033782935.1 Petrolisthes cinctipes
GTTAGGTTAGGTTAGGTTAGGTTAGGTTAGGTTAGGTTAGGTTAGGTTAGGTTAGGTTAGGTTAGGTTAGGTTAGGTTAGGTTAGGTTAGGTTAGGTTAGGTTAGGTTAGGTTAGGTTAGGTTAGGTTAGGTTAGGTTAGGTTAGGTTAGGTTAGGTTAGGTTAGGTTAGGTAGGTTAGGTTAGGTTAGGTTAGGTTAGGTTAGGTTAGGTTAGGTTAGGTTAGGTTAGGTTAGGTTAGGTTAGGTTAGGTTAGGTTAGGTTAGGTTAGGTTAGGTTAGGTTAGGTTAGGTTAGGTTAGGTTAGGTTAGGTTAGGTTAGGTTAGTAGGTTAGGTTAGGTAGGTTAGGTTAGGTTAGGTTAGGTTAGGTTAGGTTAGGTTAGGTTAGGTTAGGTTAGGTTAGTTAGGTTAGGTTAGGTTAGGTTAGGTTAGGTTAGGTTAGGTTAGGTTAGGTTAGGTTAGGTTAGGTTAGGTTAGGTTAGGTTAGGTTAGGTTAGGTTAGGTTAGGTTAGGTTAGTTAGGTTAGGTTAGGTTAGGTTAGGTTAGGTTAGGTTAGGTTAGGTTAGGTTAGGTTAGGTTAGGTTAGGTTAGGTTAGGTTAGGTTAGGTTAGGTTAGGTTAGGTTAGGTTAGGTTAGGTTAGGTTAGGTTAGGTTAGGTTAGGTTAGGTTAGGTTAGGTTAGGTTAGTTAGGTTAGGTTAGGTTAGGTTAGGTTAGGTTAGGTTAGGTTAGGTTAGGTTAGGTTAGGTTAGGTTAGGTTAGGTTAGGTTAGGTTAGGTTAGGTTAGGTTAGGTTAGGTTAGGTTAGGTTAGGTTAGGTTAGGTTAGGTTAGGTTAGGTTAGGTTAGGTTAGGTTAGGTTAGGTTAGGTTAGGTTAGGTTAGGTTAGGTTAGGTTAGGTTAGGTTAGGTTAGGTTAGGTTAGGTTAGGTTAGGTTAGGTTAGGTTAGGTTAGGTTAGGTTAGGTTAGGTTAGGTTAGGTTAGGTTAGGTTAGGTTAGGTTAGGTTAGGTTAGGTTAGGTTAGGTTAGGTTAGTTAGGTTAGGTTAGGTTAGGTTAGGTTAGGTTAGGTTAGGTTAGGTTAGGTTAGGTTAGGTTAGGTTAGGTTAGGTTAGGTTAGGTTAGGTTAGGTTAGGTTAGTTAGGTTAGGTTAGGTTAGGTTAGGTTAGGTTAGGTTAGGTTAGGTTAGGTTAGGTTAGGTTAGGTTAGGTTAGGTTAGGTTAGGTTAGGTTAGGTTAGGTTAGGTTAGGTTAGGTTAGGTTAGGTTAGGTTAGGTTAGGTTAGGTTAGGTTAGGTTAGGTTAGGTTAGGTTAGGTTAGGTTAGGTTAGGTTAGGTTAGGTTAGGTTAGGTTAGGTTAGTTAGGTTAGGTTAGGTTAGGTTAGGTTAGGTTAGGTTAGGTTAGGTTAGGTTAGGTTAGGTTAGGTTAGGTTAGGTTAGTTAGGTTAGGTTAGGTTAGGTTAGGTTAGGTTAGGTTAGGTTAGGTTAGGTTAGGTTAGGTTAGGTTAGGTTAGGTTAGGTTAGGTTAGGTTAGGTTAGGTTAGGTTAGGTTAGGTTAGGTAGTTAGGTTAGGTTAGGTTAGGTTAGGTTAGGTTAGGTTAGGTTAGGTTAGGTTAGGTTAGGTTAGGTTAGGTTAGGTTAGGTTAGGTTAGGTTAGGTTAGGTTAGGTTAGGTTAGGTTAGGTTAGGTTAGGTTAGGTTAGGTTAGGTTAGGTTAGGTTAGGTTAGGTTAGGTTAGGTTAGGTTAGGTTAGGTTAGGTTAGGTTAGGTTAGGTTAGGTTAGGTTAGGTTAGGTTAGGTTAGGTTAGGTTAGGTTAGGTTAGGTTAGGTTAGGTTAGGTTAGGTTAGGTTAGGTTAGGTTAGGTTAGGTTAGGTTAGGTTAGGTTAGGTTAGGTTAGGTTAGGTTAGGTTAGGTTAGGTTAGGTTAGGTAGTTAGGTTAGGTTAGGTTAGGTTAGGTTAGGTTAGGTTAGGTTAGGTTAGGTTAGGTTAGGTTAGGTTAGGTTAGGTTAGGTTAGGTTAGGTTAGGTTAGGTTAGGTTAGGTTAGGTTAGGTTAGGTTAGGTTAGGTTAGGTTAGGTTAGGTTAGGTTAGGTTAGGTTAGGTTAGGTTAGGTTAGGTTAGGTTAGGTTAGGTTAGGTTAGGTTAGGTTAGGTTAGGTTAGGTTAGGTTAGGTTAGGTTAGGTTAGGTTAGGTTAGGTTAGGTTAGGTTAGGTTAGGTTAGGTTAGGTTAGGTTAGGTTAGGTTAGGTTAGGTTAGGTTAGGTTAGGTTAGGTTAGGTTAGGTTAGGTTAGGTTAGTTAGGTTAGGTTAGGTTAGGTTAGGTTAGGTTAGGTTAGGTTAGGTTAGGTTAGGTTAGGTTAGGTTAGGTTAGGTTAGGTTAGGTTAGTTAGGTTAGGTTAGGTTAGGTTAGGTTAGGTTAGGTTAGGTTAGGTTAGGTTAGGTTAGGTTAGGTTAGGTTAGGTTAGGTTAGGTTAGGTTAGGTTAGGTTAGTTAGGTTAGGTTAGGTTAGGTT
>JAWQEG010008064.1:0-25000 GCA_033782935.1 Petrolisthes cinctipes
AGAGGTAGATGTGAATAGGTAGGAAGGAAAGGGATGGTGGTGTAGTAGAAAGGCAGAAAGGATGGCAAAAGTTAATGGAGGAAGGAATGAATGGATGGTTAGTTAACAAAGGGATGGAGAGGGTCTGAAGGAGTGGGCTAAGCAGGAGGGGGCTATTTAATGCTGCTGCTGCTGGTGGAGAGGGCCTGAAGTTGAGAGAGAGCCTTGTGGAGTGGGGTAGGAAGGATGGACAGATAAATAACAAGGGCTGGAGGAGGAGGAGGAGAGGGGGGATTGCTGGAAGAAGAGGGAAGGAGGAGGGGGGAAGGGGGGGAGGTTAGGAGGGGGGTTCGAAGGGCTAGTTACCCGGGAGATCAACACTGGATTACCCTCGGGCCGGGCGTGTGAGGGTGGCCCGCCTCGCAATAATAGAACCATCACAAAAATTTAATAAAGGAAGCGTTCGTTGCGTCGCCCCAAAACCAACCAACCAACCAACCCGGAGGAAGAGAGAGAGAGAGAGAGAGAGAGAGAAAAAAAAAATAATAGTGGCTTCCATTTCCCCCCCAGCGAGTCGAAACACACCAAGCTTCTCTTTCCAGGGATGTCCGGGGCCCTGATTGGTGAATGTGTGTCCCAGTCTCCGCCCCTCAATTCCCGTTCGCCCCGCCCCAGACTCTTCAGTTGGAGCACAAGCCGTCCATCGCCCAAGAAGCCTGTGAGCAGTTTTCTGGCTAGTTTGTTGAGGGCGGCCTGAGGTGGACAAGCAAATATAAGAGCTTTAGTGTTGTCGGGTTCGCCTTTTTTTGTTTTTTTACCTTTTTTTGTGGGTGTGAATGGCATCGGTAGTGCCTCCTGGTCGGTCCCCTTGTAGTAGTAGCAGCAGCTGTGTAGGAGGCCGGGAGATGGTAAGTAAGTGTGTACAGTATGTATGTGTGTGTGTGTGTGTGTGTGGCTGGTTGGCTACCCGCAGCACCCCGCCCAGCCTCCTGTTGTTGTTGTTGTTGTTATTGTCACTCATAAACACAGCCTAATGAATTAACAAATGCTTCCCGCTGTGGAGTTAGTCTAAACCTGCTCTCACTCCCTCTCTCTCTCTCTCTCTCTCTCTCTCTCCCATCATACTAAGCACCAACAAACAGCCCGCTCTCACTACACCCTCCTCATTATTCCTCCCCCTCCTCTCTCACTCTCTCTCTCTCTCTCTCTCTCTCTGACAAGCATCTCCCCCGCCCTTACGTTTCTCCTCACACAGGCCTATACACCCACTCCTCTGCCTGCCGCCATACTCTGTTCCCGCCCACATGGAATAAACAGCCATACCCGCCCACCCGATAACAATACCCGCCCACAGACACCCCAACGCCTTCATATTATAGCCGCCGACAAAAGACACCAACCCACCCACCCACCCACAACCCACAACAAACAACCCATGCACTCAAACCCATCCTTAATAATAACAACCTTATATCAAACCCTGAATATATAATTGTCAATACGAATATAAACACGATATTTTTAGCGGTGTTGTTTCTCGTATAAGGTCAGACTGAGGGTTACTGATTCCTTCTATATATGTCAGTATATTTCAGTATACGAGTATGGAATCTATCTCTGTTTTGTAAGGGTAGATATAGTTGGCAGGAATCAGTAGCCCTTTTCTTATACCGAAATTGAGATTATTAATGACACCTTCTAATTTGGCCACGGAATTGATTACCTCCTTAATGACCCTTGCATGTTGTCGCGTATGAGAATTGGTGGCTTCTGATTCCTCCTGACCAAGCCACGAAATAAGCTCCATCCATATAGGTGTGTGCGTGTTTTCGTGGCAATATTTTTAGGACTCATTTACCTCCAATTTTCTGACTACATCACAGGGTCCCTTAACATACTCTGATAAATTCCCGAATCAATAATTTAATCATATCAACAGTTTTCCTGAATCAATAATTTAATAATATCAACAGTTTTCCTGAATCAATAATTTAATAATATCAACATTCTTCATCAGCCCTTGTTGTATTTTCCTTGACACGGGCTTTCCTCTCCTAACTGCAAACCGAATACTGTCAACATTTTCTGTATCCGTCCTTGGCTTCCTGTTAAAGTCTAATTTCCTTTACTTTATCATATTTATTCGCATACATTTATCTCCCGTTGAGTCATTTAATACCATCACATTCCCTTTATGCCGCCTAAAAAAAAAATCTCCTTTACTTAATTCTGCATATCACTATAACTGTAATTTAGACTTGTAGATCAGGTATTATAAAACGTCATTATTATCCCAAACTCATTCTGTCCTGTGTTTTTTATTTCTTTTCCAGGACACCCACTCCACGTCACACAAAAATGAACCCCCAATTATACTAACCCACTCCCACTCAACTATACACTTACATATAAACGACCCTACCAATACAAACCCCCTCTATAAACACTACCAACCCACTCCACCACACACTGAAACGACCCCCAATAACACTAACCCACTCCCACTCAACCATACACTTATAAACGACCCCTACCAATACAAACCCCCTCTACAAACACTACCAGCCCACTCCAATTAACATACCCATGCAGTTAAGGTAGAAGTGCAGTGTTGGGTAAATCTGGAGCAACTGATTCCTCCCAAACTATTCCAAGCAACAGAACACCTGCATTATTTTTGTTCATTTGGTCCTGTTTCCTGGCATACTTTGGAGGAATCATAGCACTCCAATGTAACAGAAGTGAATTACCCCCTAAGGCCCAACTACCACCACCACTAGTCCATTCCAATACACCCACAGGGAAACGACTACTGGTAATTTTTTCTAGTTAACACACCCTCCCTTTCCAATCCAATCAACACACTCTCCCCTCTAATTCCAATCAACACACACTCCCCCTCAAACTTCAATCAACACCACTCTCCCACTCTAATTTCAATCAACACACTCTCCCTCTCTAATTCCAATCAACACACTCTCCCCATCAAATTCCAATCAACACACACTTCCCTTCTAATTACAATCAACACACACTCCCACTCTAATTTCAATCAACACACACTTCCCCTCCAATTCTATCAGCACTCTCTCCCCCTCTAAATCCAATCGACACACACTCCCACTCCAATTCCAGCCAACACACACTTTCCCTCTCCAACTCTAGCCAACACCTCACCACATTCAGTTTCAGAGGACACACAACTGCAGCCCACTATCCCTACTCTCATTTCCAGCGATAACCACAACCCTATTCTAACTTAGTTCTCCCCCTCTCCCTCCCCCTTCAGAAGCACCATCAGCAGGGACAACAACAGCACAGCAGCAGCAGCAGCAGCCAGACCACCACCAGCAGCAACAGGGTCAGCAGCACCAGGGGTCAGCAGGAGGGCGGAGGCAGCGGGAGAGTGACCAGTTCTCAGTCAGGGACCTTCTTCAACTTTCAGACACACCGGCCAAAGGTAGGTACTGCAGGACGATGGCTGACGTGCTGTGTGTGTGTATATACAGTATGTGTGTGTGTGTGTGTGTGTGTGTGTGTGTGTGTGTGTGTAGTAGTATAAAAGGGGTTTTAAATTGGTGTGTTTCCGTTTGGGTTATACTGTGTGTGTGAGTATGTGTGTGTGTGTGTATGTGTTGTAGTAGTAAAATTGAGGTTGTTAATTGGTGGAGTTTTCTTTTGGTTATGCATATAGCTATCTTCTTGTTTTTTATGGTGTGTGTGTGTGTGTGTGTGTGTGTGTCGGAGAGACTATAGAGAGCGTGGTGATTATTTGTTGTAATTATGTGTTGGTGTTGTGCATGGTGTAGTTGTAAAAATATGGTGTGGCGTGTGATGTAATTTGTGACTGTGTGGTAAATATTACATTGTGGGTGTGTTGTGCATATTGGCAGAGTGGTGGTGTGTGTGGTGAGGGTGTGGTGTGTTTGCAATATTGTAATGGAGTGTTATAATAGTATGGGTGATGTGTGTGTGTTTGTATTAGCACTGTGATTGGGTGTATGGTGTGTGATGCAATATTGTAATGGAGTGTTATAATATTATGGTGATGTGTGTGTGCGTGTGTGTGTGTTGACAGGTGTGTGGTGTAGCAGTGTGGTTTGTGATTCCAGTACTGTAATGAGTGTTATAATAATTTGGTGATGTGTGTGTGTGTGTGTGTGTGTTGTGTATATATTGACACTGTTGTGGTGTGTGGTGCATGACGCTGTGGTGGGTGTCGCAGGTGGTGGTGGTGTTGTGCCGCGTCCCGCCTACCAAACAACAACAACAACAACAACAACAACCCAGTACAGGCGGCCGCAGACTCCACCGAGAACACTATGTGGTCGAGGACGACTACCCCGCCGACGAGGACATGGAGGCGGTGGAGGTGGAGGACGACTTAGAGGACGGGAGGGAACCACAAGGACGCAAACGGAAACGACGGATTCTCTTCACCAAATCTCAGACGTATGAGTTGGAAGACGCTTCCGACAACAACGCTACCTGTCGGCACCTGAACGGGAACACCTGGCCTCCCTCATCAACCTGACGCCCACACAGGTCAAGATCTGGTTCCAGAATCACCGGTACAAAACTAAGAAGTTGTACCGGGAGAAAGGTCTACCGGGATCTATAGAATCACCTTACATGTCACCGGTGACGCCCCTGGGGTCATTGGCACCCGCCCTGCGACGCCTGACGGTGCCGCTGTTGGTGCGGGAGAGGCTACAGGGCCGCACCGACACCACCCACGAGGGCCACCCACTCCTGGAGCCCCGTCTGCCCCCGCCCCTCCACCTCTCCCCGCCAGTCGCCTTCCCTGGCCTCTTCTCCGGCCTCTTTGGGTCCGGGGGGCTTCGCTGGGTTCGGTGCCCCCTAGCCTAGCCCACTCCCCCCTGCCCCACGCCCTGGCTGCCTCCCTCACTTCCTCCCTCCTCCTGCCCTCACACCCACTCTTCTCCACCGCCTCCCTCTCTTCTCCCTCTCATCTACTCTCTCACAACACATGCCCCTTCTGCCCTTACCCCCAATCACCTCCCTGGCCCCCGCCCGCGCCCCGTCACGATACTTGAAGGGGGTAGCCGCTCCCCTTCCTCCTCCCCTCCTGCCTCACTCTCCTCACCACGCCCCACCTCCCCCACACCAACCCCCTCCACCGACACCACCCAACCCCACTCTCCTCTTCCCCACTGGTGACCCTTCCCCCCCCTCGCTAGTGACCTGAGGGTAAGAGTGGCCCTCCCAATACTCATCAGTGGCCCTGCGTGTGGACAATGACCCCCCAAATATGTACAATGCCAGGACCACCATCACACACCATCAACATTCCATTCAACCGTGGCCATACTTGATGTGAAAAAGTGGCCATGATTGAAAAAAGTGGCCATGATTTAAATAAGTGGCCATGATTTAAAAAAGTGGCCATGATTTTAAGTGACCATGATTTAAATAAGTGGCGATGATTTTAAAAAAGTTGTCATTATTTTAAAAAGTGACATTGATATAAAAGTGTGGCTATGATTATAAAAAAGTGGTCGTGATTTTAAAAAGTGACCATGATTTAAAAAAGTGACTATTGGCCATTACTCAAAAAACGGTGGCCATACTCAAGTGAACAGTGGCCATCCATGACGTGTAAAATTTGCGACATCTACAGTGAAATGTGGCCCTGATTTGAAAAAGTTATCTATCAGTGACCAACTTGGAGTGAATAGTGGCCATGATGTGGAGAGAAAAATCATGGCCATAATTATATCCTGTACAAAACAAAAGTGGCCATATTCTAGTTCACAGTGTGTATTGTTTTATTAATTTTATCATTATTATTATTATTATTATTATTATTATTGTTATTAATCTAGACTGACCCACAACACAGAGGAAAATAAACAAATATAAAGGCCCGGTCAAGAGTGGATATAATACAGAGATAAGAGTGGATTTAATACAAAGATAAGAGTGGATATATTACAAAGATAAAGAGTGGATATATTACAAAGATAAAGAGTGGATATATTACAAAGATAAAGAGTGGATATAATACAAAGATAAAGAGTGGATATAATACAAAGATAAAGAGTGAATATACAGTAATACAAAAATAAAGAGTGGATATAATACAGAGATAAGAGTGGATATATTACAAAGATAAGAGTGGATAAAATACAAAGATAAAGAGTGGATATATTACAAAGATAAAGAGTGAATATAATACAAAGATAAAGAGTGAATATATACAAAGATAAAGAGTGAATATAATACAAAGATAAAGAGTGGATAAAATACAAAGATAAGAGTGGATAAAATACAAAGATAAAGAGTGGATATACTACAAAGATAAAAAGTGAATATATTACAAGATAAAAAGTGAATAAAATACAAAGATAAGAGTGGATAAAATACAAAGATAAAGAGTGGATATACTACAAAGATAAAAAGTGAATATATTACAAAGATAGTGACTGTATGGTGCCTTAATTAATCATACATGGTGTTTGTTTGTTTGTGTGTTTGTAGTTGGTACGTTACAGTGATGGTTGTGTGTGTGGTACATACATGGAAACAGAATTACAGGAATAGTATTTGTTTGTTTTTTTCGTCATGGCAATACTGATGGTGGGTGATTATAGGATTGGCAATAATGTTTTATATACATGGGCACACTATCCATGAATGTTTACAGGACTGGCAATAATGTTTAGATACGGGATTGGCAACAGTGTTTTTTTGTTTTCTGCATGGCACTATCGATGAAAAATTACAGGACTGGCAACAGTGTTATCTTCTACATGGCAAAACTGAAAATGATTACAGGACTGGTAATAGTTTTTTTTTCTACTTGGCAAAACTGATAATGATTACAGGACTGGTAATAGTTTTTTTTTTCTACATGGCAATACTGATGAGTGACTATATATGACCAATTATTACAGTGATGGGGAAGATGTGGCAATATTAATCATAGTTACCATGGTGATGTTGTCTTTGTGAATTCTTTATGTGGTAACAGTGCTAATTAATTATCGTAAAAAAATACACTGGATTATTATTAGTGACTGTGATGGAATGATGTGGCAACAGTGGCATGCGACCGGAAATACTCAAATAAATACTGGCATTGATTTTTATATACTGACTAGAGAATCGATATGGCAACACTGAGATCCTAAATACTCAATAATTATACTGACATTGATTTCTATATACTGACTAGAGAATCGATATGGCAACACTGAGATCCTAAATACTCAATAATTATACTAGCATTGATTTACAGTGACTGGGAAAATCGATATGGCAACAGTGATGGCAGCCAAATTACAAACTTACACACACACACACACACAAAAAGAGAATTAATTAAGTAGTTTAAAGAGTCGTCGATGTGGCAACTGTGGAAACTACAACACAAAAATTATTTATATATAATTATTAACTAAACAAAAAAAAATGTGAACAGCTTACTAGTAAAGAAAAAAAATAATATTGGAAAAAAATAAAGGAGGCCCAAGCATCATTTTAAGAGACCCTGTGATGTGATGTAGTCAGAAAATTGGAGATAAAAGAGTCCTTCAAATATTGCCACGAAACACCGCTTATATAGATGGAGCTTGTTTCTTGGTATGCTCAGGAGGAATCAGAAGCCTACAATTTTCTTACACGAGCAAAGAGTCCTTAAGGGGGTATAATTATAATTCTTTTTTGTTACATTGGAGTGCCTTGATTCCTCCAAATTTAAGTATGCCAGGAAACATAAGGACCATATGAACAATAAATAATGGTGTTCTTTTGTTGCTTGGAATAGTTTGGAGGATTCAGTTGCTCCAGAATTACCAACACAAAATTTCCCCCTTAATTAAAGGAATACATAATACAAAATACCCCCTTATGTAGCCAGAAAATTGAAGGTTAGTGAGTCCTTCAAATATTGCCACGAAACTCACACACACCTACACTGAAGGAGGTTATTTGTTTCGTGGCATAGTTAGGAGGAATCAGAAGCCACCAAGTATCATACACGATCACAGGGTCCTTAAATAAGAGGAGATTCTGTTATTGTTGGTGAATGGGAAGGTTTCTGATTCCTCCAAACTATTCCACGAAACAACATATCTCCTATTAGTGCTATTGAGGGGCTATTTTTCTTGGCATAGTTTGGAGGAATCAGTTTAGCCTCCAAATTCACACCTACAAAAGAACCTCTCCCCTTAAGGTGGCAATTCATTTTTGGTACATTGAAGTGCCTTGATTCCTCCAAAGTATGCTAGGTAAACGGGACCAGAAGAGCAAAAATATTGGTGTTCTTTTGTTGCTTGGAATATATAGTTTGGAGGATTCAGTTGCTCCAGAATTACCAACATAAAACTTCCCCCCCTTAAGGAAATGATTGATTGTCTTTTATATAAACAAACCCTCTTCATTCATCTCACTACCTGGGCATTAATACTTCAAAATAAATACTTCACTGATGTTGACCATAAAGTGTGTGTGTGTGTGTGTGTGTGTGTGTGTGTGTGTGTGTGTGTGTGTGTGTGTGTGTGTGTGATGTGATGAGCTAGGAAATGAGCTTTATTGACCAAATATTGTGACAAGAATTGAAGTGTTACAGTCCAAATATTGTGACGAGAAATGATTGGTTACTGTAGAGATTTTGTGACGAAAAATAAAATGTTACAGTCCAAAATTATGTTGTGTCAAAAAATGATAGTGACGAAAAATGAAGCGTTACAACCCAAATAATATTGTAACAAAAAATGAAGCGTTACAGTCCAAATGTTGTGAAGAAAAAATGATAGGTTACAGTAGAGATATTGTGACGAAAAATGTAATGTTATATTTACTATAGACGAAGCGTTACAGTCCAAATGTTGTGACGAGAAATGGAATGAATGTTACAGCCCAAATATTGTTGTGCGTTACTACAGCTAAAATATTGTGACTAGAAATTCTGCGTTACAGCCCCATTTTATGATGTGACGAGAAATGGGACGTTACATGCAGCTAAAATAGTGACTAAAAATTGTGAATGTTACAACCCAAATACTGTGACGACGAATGGAACGTTATACTACAGCCCAGATAATTATTATGACGAAAAAATAGAGCGTTACAAACGAAATATAAAACGATAAAATTAAATAATATTGTATCTTTTTAACGTGGAAAAATAGACTAAAATTTAATGGAGATAGCAAGCAACATAAACCAAGATCACCAAACGAATTAAACCTTGTGCACAAATTTTTAAAATAATAAATGTACACAAAAATCATACTTACACACAAAATCAATCAATCAATCAATCAATAAGAAAATCATCACTCAATATTGCATCAATCTAAAACTCAAAAAATACACAAAAGTTCCACCACCATCCAACCCCCCAAAACCAAAACAAAATTATGATTATTATTTACTATATTGATTAATTGATTATGTGGTCACTGGGGGGGGGGGGGACAATGACCATCTTTCAACCAACCAATCAACTGACAGCCTATATATAAAGAAAGTGTGTCGTTAATCAACCAATCAACTGAGTCCATAGAAAAACAGTGTCTTCAATCAACCAATCAACTGACAGCCCATAGAGAAACAGTGTCTTCAATCAACCAATCAACTGACAGCCCATAGAGAAACAGTGTCTTCAATCAACCAATCAACTGACAGCCTATACAGAAAGTGTCATCAATCAACCAATCAAGCTTTTAATCAATCAGTCATGCGAGTGAAAACAAAAATGCTCAATCGATCAATCAAATGACAGCATCTTCAGCAGGAACGTCATCAACCAACCAACCAATCAGACGACAACATAGCAGAAATGTCATCAACCAGCCAACCAACACACAGACGACATCAACCAACCAACCAATCAGACGACAACATAGCAGAAATGTCATCAACCAACCAACCAATCAGATGACAGCAACACACAGACGTCATCAACCAACCAACCAACCAACCAATCAGACCACAGCAACACACAGACGTCATCAACCAACCAACCAACCAACCAACCAATCAGAAGACAGAAACACACAGACGTCATCAACCAACCAACCAATCAGATGACAGAAACACACAGACGTCATCAACCAACCAACCAACCAACCAATCAGACCACAGCAACACACAGACGTCATCAACCCACCAACCAACCAACCAACCAATCAGCGTCAAGGAAGACAACAAACAACAACAACAACAATAAATTAACATCATGTGTAAATAGTTGTTGGTTTGAGGCGACTCTCTATAATAACAAACACGTGTTACAAGATTACAATCGATATATATCATACTGTTTTATCGTTGTTAATTCATTTTGGGTTCGTATATGTAATGTTTTAGTTATTCGAAAAACGTAACGAGTAAATTAGAATCTAAATAATAATAATACGTGGCCTAAAATTATAACACTTGCATTATTATTACCATGGATTATAATTATTATTGTTGTGATTTTTTTTTTTTTTTTTTTTTTTTTTTTTCCATCGTGTATGTATTGATTTGAGTGAGGATCCTGTGGTGGTGTATGAGACTTGAAGGATTTTGATTCCTCCTGACACTGCCACTAAACAGGCTCCTTCAATATAGGTGTGTGTGTTTCGTGGCAATACTTGAAGGACTCACTAACTTCCAATTTTCTGACTACATCTCGGGGTCCTTTAATCATTCGAGAAAAATAACGAGTGATAAATAATAACAAAACACGTGACCTAAAATGTAATATGTTATAAAAATGTTATAAAAAAACTAAAAGAATTAACTTATCTCAATTTCTCAAGTAACGATGATCACGAATACACTTATATATTATGCAGTATGTATATATATATATATGTATATGTATGTATAATAAACTGCATGTATACTGTATATATATATATTATTAGTTTACACATTTCTTGGTGGTCCTAAGAAAAAGAAATATTCTCCGTGTGTGTGTGTTTTGAATTAATGTAAATAGTTTTAATATAACAAATGCTGGACGTTATCTCACACATCCTATTTCCTACAATGTATATGAATTTATTTAAAAGTTTTATTATATTAAGATAATTATGGATGAATAAGATAAAACGATGATGATGATAATAATAATAATAATAATATTTAAATCCACTCTGGTCTGTGCTTCGCCTACTATTTATTTAATATTGCTATTATTCATTATTGCTTTTTTATGACTGCTATTATTTTCTACTACTATTATTATTATTAGAGGAAAATATTCTGGATAATATACTCTTTAAATAGGATGGTTTCTTTGCATTGTTTACGTATGAAAATTATATATATATATATATTCTATAGATGATAAAATATTTTCAAGTCTTGGAAAAATAAAATATATTCATAGTAAAAAAAAAACATACTTACAAAACGATACGAAGGTGACGAGAATATAAATATAAATATGTAAATACTGAACTACAAACATATTACACAAACATAAATAGAATCTTCACACAACATACAACATTCTTCAATAATACAATATAGTACACGAAAATATTTAAATTAGTAAAATCTGAAATTAATAATATGCATGCATCGATATACATGAACTTCTGACGGGGAATAATATTATATACATACACGTAAAAAAAAAAAATATACATACACACGAAAAATTATATATATACACATACACAAAAAATATATATACACATACACGAAAAAAATACACATACACAAAAAAATATATACACATACACGAAAAATATACACATACATAAAAAAATATATACACATACACGAAAAAAATATATATACACGAAAAACTATATATATACACATACACAAAAATATATATACACATACACGAAAAACTATATATATACACATACACGAAAAAAAAAACTATATATATATACACGAAAAACTATATATATACACATACACGAATTAATAATGAATAAAAAAAGTAAAGACCAAAGCCAATGAAGATAATGACTAACATAAAACCGACCTTAATGATGTTATAGAGTGTAGAGAGGAAAGAAGGGGGGGGGGAGGGAGGGAGGAAGTAGTGATGCCAAGTTAGCTGTGTGTTTGTGTTTGTGTGTGTGTGTGTGTGTGTGCATGTGTGTGTGCGGTCAAGTTAGCTGTGTGTGTGTGTGTATACCGTCAAGTTAGCTGTGTGTGTGTGTGTGCTTGTGTGTGTGCGGTCAAGTTAGCTGTGTGTGTGTGTGCCGTCAAGTTAGCTGTGTATGTGTGTGTGTGTATACCGTCAAGTTAGCTGTGTATGTGTGTGTGTGTATACCGTCAAGTTAGCTGTATGTGTGTGTGTGTACCGTCAAGTTAGCTGTGTGTATGCCGTCAAGTTAGCTGTGTGTGTGTGTGTGTGTATGCCGTCAAGTTATAGCTGTGTGTGTGTGTGTGTTTCTTGTACTATATATCGTCAGGCTAGCTGTGTGTACATGTGCGTTGTGTGTGTGTGTGTGTGTGTGTGTGTTCCCTGTACTACGTCAAATTTGTGTGTGGTTTGTTGTGGTTCATTTGGCTTGTTACTACCACACTATTTTTTGTTTATGACATTTTTAACGGGATCAATAAAAAAAATACTTAGTTGTCATTACTCCTATACATACACAAACTCTTCACTAACAATTCCAACGTTACCCAAATATCGCTTAAGGAGAGGACGTCTTTTTGGTAAATTGGACTGCTTCTGATTCCTCCAAACTATGCCACGAAACACATCACCTATTATTAACATTCAGGTCGTCTGTTTCCTGGCATAGTTTGGAGGAATCAGAGACCTTCAAATTTACCAACAAGAGAACCTCCCCTTAATTAATTGTGTTTACTGGAGCGTCTTGATTCCTCCAAAATAGTACAATACGTCAGGAAAAAACAGGATCAGATTAACAATAACAATAATAACTGTTGCTTGGAATAGTTTGGAGGAATCAGTCGCTCCAGAGTTTCCAACAGCTACATCTATCCCCCTTAAAAAAAAAAAAAAAAAAAAAAAAAAAAAAACAACTTTGCACTACCGTCTATCGATATAAAAAAAAAAGAGCACAAAAAACGCTCAATTGGCAACACTGCGTCGAGGGTTAGGGGTTGGGGGTCGAGGGTTGGGGGAGGGGGGGGTCTAGGGTTGAGGGAGGGGGAGGGGAGACTGACTTTACACACCCAATTGACGGTTCATGCAAATGACTCGGATCAATTTTTACACACGATTGGTGTTCTACGGTGGGGGGAGGGGGTTAATGGGGTCGGTGGTGATATGGGTGAGGGGAGGAAGGAGGGGGGAGGTGAATGGTGGGGGGGGGGAGGAGTATACAGCCGGCTGCATAAATTCGCGTCCAACCCATGTACTAAAAATAAATGCTTATATAAACTGATAAAGTTACATTCTAAACCATACAGTTTCTATTCTAACAACATATGTAATTTACTATATGAGAAATGTGTCAGTCATCTGTGTATTTAAATAATGTTACATCAATATAGGATCATATTTTCGCGGGTGAAAATGAAGCGAACTTATGCCGCCGACTCTACCTACTGTAACTTACCGTACTTATGACCGTACTGTAACTTATCGTACGTACTGTAACTCACCGTGTATTGTACCTGTAACCTTATATGCACTTTAACTTACCGTACTTATGACTGTACTGTAACTTACCGTACGTATTGTAACTTACTGTACGTACTGTAACTCACCGTACTTATGACCGTACTGTAACTAATCGTGCTTGAAACTATGACCGAACCTACTGAAATGTACTGTACTGCACTGTAATTTAATAGCATTGTTAATTTACCGTACTTGCTACCTTAGTGTAACCGTGAATCTTAACCTACAGTAGCTAATTACATGTATGTGTGACTTATACCGTCGTGTCTTATAACCAACCAACCACAACGTAATCAATAATCCTCCCCTTTGTAATGACAGCGTATATAGTTAACTCCAATCACCCACCCACCATGGTTTGGGCTCGGGGTAAATTATCATCCAATCACCAATTAGTGCGTCTGTAATTAACCTCCCCCCCCCCCCCAACACACACACCTCTACTCCCCCTCCTCCTTCTCCTCTTACCCCACCCCCCCTATACTCCCCCTCCTCCTTCTCTTCTTACCCCACCCCCCCTATACTCCCCCTCCTCCTCCTCTTCTTATCCCCCCCCTATACTCCCCCTCCTCCTCCTCTTCTTACCACCCCCCTATACTCCCCCTTCTCCTCTTCTTACCCCCTCCCCCTATACTCCCCCTCCTCCTCCTCTTCTTACTCCTCCCCCTCCCCAAGAAAAAATAATAATAATAATAATGGTTGTAGCGTATAAATAGGGTAATTATCTGTGTGTGGCTTACGGTGATAATAATTAGGTTACGTGTATACCCTCTCGACAAGGTACAATCAAGGTCACTAAAAGTTTTATACAAGGAAATGACCCTTAGTGTATGGTATATATAATGATGGGACTGGTTGGTTGGTTGAGTGGCTGGTTGGAGGGAGGCAAGTGCTGGTTTGGTGCTTGGGATAAAAAAAAATAAAAAAAAAAAAATAAAAAAATAAAAAAAATTATGTTGGTCCCCTTTCCTCCCCCCCTCCCTAGCTTCCTCCTCACTCTTTTGACACCCCCCACCCCCTAGCTCGTTACCTTACAAGCTTCTCTTTCCTTCCACAATCTATATACTTCCCTTCTCACTTTCTCTACAACAACTACTTTCCTCCCAACCCCCTCAACATAACCTCCTTCCTCCCAATCTCTCCCAACCCCCTCAATATAACCTCCTTCCTCCCCATCTCTCCCAACCCCCTCAACATAACCTCCTTCCTCCCCATCTCTCCCAACCCCCTCAACATAACCTAGCTCCTTCCTCCCCTTCTTCTCCGCCTCCTTCCTCCCCTTCTTCTCCACCTCCTACCCTCCCAACCCCCTCATCATAACCTAACTCCTTCCTCTCTTTCTCCTCCACCTCCTTCCTCCCCTTCTCCTCCACCTCCTTCCTCCCCTTCTTCTCCACCACCTCCCTCCCAATCCCCTCAACATAACCTAGCTCCTTCCTTCCTCCCCTTCCCCTCCACCTCCTCGTCCCCTTCTACAACATAACCTCCTCCTTCCTCCCCCTCTCCCAACACGTGAACACCGGAACCACGTCACTGCATATGGCTCAATCCTCGAAGGGGAAAAAGGAGGGGAAAGAGGGGCAAGAGGAAAAAGAGGAGAAATGAATAGCCGATGGTAAGGGAGATGTTTTATGGAGGAAGAGGAGGAAGAAAAGGAGGAATGAATGGTAGAGGCGAAGGAGGGAGATGGTTTATGGAAGAGAGAGGGGAAAAAGAGGAAGGGAAGGGAAGGGAGATGCTTGAAGGAGGAGAGAGATGAGAAGGAAGAGGAGGAATGAATAGTTGACGGGAAGATGTTTTACTGAAGAGAGAAGAAGAGGGGAGGAGGAGGAGGAAGAGGAAGAAGAATCAGTAGCCCTCCAATCCGTCCACAACAGAATCATGATCCCCATATTAACCCAACCAATTCCTTCTCACGAGTCGAAAAATCAATCAATCAATCAATCAATCCTTCTCATGAAACCCGACTCGATCAATAGTCAAAGCAGAAGTCGCCGTTTTCATTCATCTTCCCATAAATATATCACGTGTTTATTTACCGAGATGCATTGTGGGACCGGTACTGTTACAGGGGCCAGGCAGCGGTGGTGGTGTGACGCGGTGGGTGGAACGGACCGTATACATAATTATGAACAGTACAATCGGAGGCAAAAGTATAAGTTGATTAATTAAGTTCTGTCGTTGTCTTACCCACATACTGCTTTTTGAGGGTTAATTAATGTACGGAATAAAGATCGAATAGATATAATTATTAACCATGCATTGAAGGGTTATCAATATACAGTAAAAATTATAGCCTCATCATCGAACAGACTTCAGCAAACATGGAAAATTATTATCTCCAGCAGATAAACTGGTACACTTTTTGGGGAGATTCAGTAAATTTGACGAGTGTGAGAAGTTCATGTCTTTACAGTGTGGTTCGTGACTTGGAAGTTGTTGCCACAGACGTTTTGTTGTTGACTGTACAAGTTAGTCTTTAAAGGAGACTATATTGTTGGCAAATTGCAATGCTACTGATTCCTCCTCACTAGCCTATACCAGAAAACAGACGTCCTCAGTGGCTATAGGTGAACTCCAGAACACAACTGACTCCCATAACTTCATTAATGCTCTCCCACCTCATCACCTCTACTAGACAATATTGACAATAGAGACCGTCCACACTAGACTAGCCTAATCACCAACATAACAATCTTACCTTAGACTCCATTCCTAATATCACATCAAGGGAACTAATGTCGACCAAATATAGACAATAGAGACCGTCCACACTAGACTAGCCTAATCACCAACATAACAATCTTACCTTAGACTCCAATCTTAATATCACATCAAGGGAACTAATGTCGACCAAATATAGACAATAGAGACCGTCCACACTAGACTAGCCTAATCACCAACATAACAATCTTACCTTAAACTACTCCATTCCTAATATCACATCAAGGGAACTAATGTCGATCTCACTGAATTTTTGTTGTAAGTTATAATGTTTTCTTACAACACATTCTTTTACGATTTTACGCAGTTCCAATTCAAGGGAAAGGGAAAAGTGAGAGAGCTGTGATTTTACGTAATTTTAAACTCCCGTTGACGTCAAGATAATGATGGATTATATTGATACAACTATAATGCAGCTCAACTGATGCAACAATATACTGGACAAGATCAATATTATAATGTACTGTACAAATAGTAACCACAACCACTACTACTACTAATGCTACTATTATTATTATTATTATTATTATTATTATTATTACTACCGTACTACTACTAATGTTACTACTACTATTACTACTACTACTACTATTGTAAGATAACTCATGGGTAGGGTAACTTTCTCATACTATAAGTTATTATAATAATAATGATAATCATAAAAATAATAACACGTTTTGTAACCAGATGCGGATCTTTCCCAAAGTATAATAACTTTGTAAAGAATAATTTTTAAGTCATACTCATTGTTTTGCGTGATCCTACTCAACATCCAAACAGACAAACAAACAAACAAATCGAATAATAAAAGAAAAGAAAGTCCATCTACTCTCTCTCATCATGAAAAATCCCCCAGCAGCAGTAAGACAAAGAACCCTCCCCTCCCTTCCTCCTGCCATCATCACCCAGAGACGATCAACAATTACCATTAGGCTCTACTGCTGGACAGATAATAATTCCTGCCCTCCCTTGCCACCACCACCAACACCCCTACCTAGTCCGTCCGACTCCCTGCCACGCGGCCACACACACACACTAACTGCCCTCAAACAATTAATTCCATGTGATATGACTCCTTCTCCCTCCCTCTCTTCTTCCCTCCCTCTCTCCAATATACTCTAGTCCTTGTCCCGACCCGACAGCCCCACCGACAGGAAGGAAATCGGAGTATTGATCGGGGTGAGGGAAGCCGAGGTCGGTTCGCCGCGCTGGGACACGAACGAGTTGTGACGTGGTAAATCCTCACCCGTTGTTATTGTTGTTGTTGTTGTTTGAGTTGCGACGTCGTAAGTCCCTCTGTAAACATATTTTGATAATTGCACTAACTAAAACCCCCGACTGTATGCATCTGACAGACGCTACAACGCTTCTCCTTCGTCTAAACGTATTATTACTGTCCGTGCTAGTCTAACCAAACACAAAACAAACTGTACTACATTCATAATACAGTCATAGTTAGGCTACGGTACCCAACATCATATCTCTCTCTCTCTCTCTCTCTCTCTCTCTCTCTCTCTCAAACAAAAGATACCATTATATGCAATAGTGTTACATTATTTTTTTGCATTCATACATACACAATGTACTACAGCTCATCTCATCATAATATTCTCTAAAGTTACAAAAACCTTCACATACAGACAGATAGCAAGTTCCATTACACGGATTACAGAAAGTTCAATAACATGCATTAACTCTATGATCATGCCGCCTTTACAAACACGGCCAGTTTGCAGGATACCGACTGCATCTATTTATCAGTTTTAAGAACAAGTCATCCCTGACATCGTTACCCAAATACCATTATCCTCTTCATATAAATCTTTCATCTACGTTTTTTTCAGTTTTTCTTTTTTTCCTGAGATGTTTTGAATTGCTTGGATTGGTTTAAGATTATTATGTTAGACACGAAGCTCTTTGAGGAAGGTAAATACCGTGGTTTTTAGTTTGAGGACGTTGGTAGTGATTTTTATCCTCTACTGTAAAAACTGAGTTTGAAAGAAAGCCGCCCAAGGCCTAGAAGACCCTGTAGGATGAGGGAGAGTGTTATAGATGAGTGATAGCATGCAAGGAAAGCAAGGAAGGGTCAGTAAATGGGGGTAAGGGATCACGAGGTCCGAAGAGGTGCCAAAACATTCCCACATCTTTACAGGCCGATTCTTCCCTACACAGGAGCATTAGTTTGGTCTCAAAGAAAATATAACTCGGGCCATTTGTTGTTTAAGGGTAAATATATCATCTCGGTTTGGCAACAATAATTACGGACACATGACAGAGCAAGCCAAGATTATACTACAGTGTTTATTATCACGCAATTGTCTTGGAGTCATGACCATGCAACTGTAAACAACATAAAGTGTAGCTATTAAAATGAATGGAGTAAGAGATTATGGTTTAATTAAATTCATTAAAAAATTAATTGCATCTGACCCTCCCACCACCAAGAAATGGTCGATAAAATAGTACTGAAGACATTCGGTCTGATTTGGAATCGATTTGGAATACATCTCAAATACAAGGCCGGAGACGGAAGCAGCGCGGTCATTAAAGCGGACCTAATCGTACCCTTGAACAATCCGGCAACCAACCACTTCCGTAAGTATGTTAATGGACAAGCAGCAAGCATGCAGAGTGAAAGACGCATGCAATACTGTACACCTATTAGCCCACCTCTCTTCCTTACTTCCTTCCTTCCATGCTTGTCTGAACCACCACTACTACTACCACCACCTCCTACTCCAAGTCAGTAACGCACACCACCACAAACACCACCACGCAGCCACATGAACATCTATAATAGCTCCACTCATCACCTCACACCACCGCAAACACCATCTCACCATCACACACCACCACGCAGCCACACAACTCCACTCATCACCTCACACCACCGCAAATCCCATCTCACCATCACACACCACCACAAACCCCATCCATCACACACCACCTCACAGCCACACACCATCACAAACTCATTACCCATCGGCTCACAACGCAGGCAGACAGACCGTGTGTGTGTGTGTTCATGAAGGGGAAGAGAGAGATTCAGTTCATCGCTCTTTTGTCCACGACGAAAGCACCGACTGAACTGCTTTTTGTGTGCTGTGAGTCACGGAGAAAATGGCATGCAGGAACTCAAGTATAACCTAAAGCATCAGAAAAATATAATATTAAATGGCGGCAGAAAATTAAATACGGGATGAGACCTTTTCTGTGAAACTGTATTTGTTTACTTCATGCGGTTATAATTTACAGTACCTGTTGGTTGTGTCTATATTGGGTTGTGAGCTTTGGGCCTCGGCAATATATATCTATCTATACGCACGATATGGATAGTTGGGTAATGTTTACTTAACCCACCCACCAGGCACACACGGCTATACAATACACAACATACATCAATTATTTTCACCTTTCTCTATCGCCGATCGCTTCCCAGACTCGTGTACAGCTTCTCAGTTTATCATCGCATGCTTGATATGACGTCTCGTCCATACACACACTGATACAGTTCGATATCTAAAGAACTTCACGTCAAAATATGCACCAGCATGCTTCTTCCCACATGATCACTTACTGAGAGTCTGAGAGAGTCAGAGAGACGGAGTCACTGTTTTTATTTCAAGTGTTTACACAGCATATACAATATATTACTTAAGTCCATATATAAAAACCCTTGTTTTGAATATGCATGTATTAGTCATACTGTATGAAAAATTATATTAACGACAAACAGGAATGTAATATGATAAACATTTGACAAGTAGCCTATATTGATGTCCGATTACTCTCATTGTAGCCTCGTCCACGTACGGCGCTAAATTCATGGGTTTGTTCTAATATACGGTAGCTTTCAGGTTTTGCATAGCTATGGAATAATCTAACCTGCTACTTAAGATAGGTAAAAAGTATATAGTCACAATATAATAATCAGCTTCTTGGTTACGAGGGGTTCCCTACAGAAGTAAAGTGAACGAGCACTTCTACAAACGTTAGCCTATTTAATGCCTATTACAAAACTTAGTAATATTTTGGCTCACTGTGCTTTTATTTTTGCAATAAAAGATGCTGCTAAGGATGCTAACAACACAATAGGTAAGTACAACGCTCGGCCTGACCAAGCTGACCCCATGAGTAAGTTGAGAGGAAGTCGATATGTGATTACGGTTCCGGACATTTGAAAGTTCCAATAACTAATGAATGATGGCGGTACCGCAGTGTTGTCAGGTGCAGGGAAATTTCTCTGTTTTAGGGAATTTTGAAATTCACGCAGGAAAATTATATAAAGATTGTTCAAGAGTAAACAGGGAAATTTCTACAAGACGAAATACCCAAAAGAAGACCGTCAATGTTCAGGAGTACACATGGAATTATTGAGGCAAAAAGGGAAATTCTAAAGGTGAAGTTAGGAAAATTTCGTCAAGCAGACCTGGCAACACTGTACCCAGCCAATAACACGTAAAGAGAAGTAGCGGCGGGTTTACCGAGTGTGTGACGTGTGTTTCAGATACTACTTACAACTTTACAAGGGATTACTAGCATCCCCACAGGTACTGTACTGCTGCTGGTGTCAACAGATCGTGGACGAAGACCTGGGAGAAGCAAGGATCCACGTGAAAGGAGGAATGGCAGATTAATTAAGGTAAGAAAAGAATCACTATCGTCAGTCACATGAGATGAAGGACTGCAGAGTTATTTCTATTTAGTGTTTATAATATTTTTTAGTTCTAATGTCATATTAGTGCGTTATGTGTATTATTTTATGTGGTAACAATTTATGAGAGGGCTATATTATTACACTGATGTGAGTAAAGTAATATTAACGACAAAAAATTATATTATACATGGGAATCTTGCAGGGTTTGAGAATTACGGTCGTGTCAGTTTTCATCAGTTTGTTCTCTATTTACCTTGGGTCAATAAGAGACTTGTATCATTCACAGTACACAGGAACCGCACAAGTCTCACTGCCTATTGTTAAGCGACTAGTTAAATTTCTTGCATCGAGTCAAAGTTGGCCCGAATTTGAGGCTCGTCACTGCACGAATACTTGGTCGAGAGGAAAAGCGCCCACCTGTAACATCTCTTCTGTTGAAATGTGTTTGTGTGTGTGTGTGATTCTCTTTCTCTCTGGCTAATTTGAAGAACATTATAGTCTATGTACAGTAGTTTACAAGTGTTTTGTGAGTTGAACATACATACATATGATTGCATTTGGTCAAGGTTTAACATTTGGTTATGCATTTGAAGGTCCACAGAGAACGGGTGATGTCTGTTTTTATTTTATTTTGATTTGCTCTAAACGTGCACATTTTTTTATTTGGGTGAAAAACACTGGTGACATTGTATAACTGTTTACTGTAAAGGTAGGGGGTATTCAAATGTATCTCGCATTACAAAATACACTATCCAATTTAGTTACATTTTAATGATTAGTTATTAAACGATACGTAATATATAATAATAATCATGCATATAGCCTACCGTACTTTCAGGGGATTAATTAAGCTTGGGAAACATCGTATACCTTGCAACCTTGGAGGGGCAAACATCTCATGAGTATTATGTATCAACCAGTTTCTCAATTTATAGTATATCATCACGAAGTTATAAACAAATAGCGTAGGTCTAAATACCTGCAATGTTTAACCATACAAGTGAAAGCTAAAGCCAGATAATTCTCGCCTCTCCATATATGCTAATAGAGCACATTATCCAACAACTTTATTTGCCCATTAGGCTACGTGTGAGCATATAATTACAACTCATTTCCCAACAACTTTATTTCCCCCTTAGGCTACGTGTTAAGCATATGGGGTCGATCGTGAAGTGAAGGATTATGTGCGTCTTATTGAGGCTGATGTCATTGAATTAGTCGTAGATTAGGAAGTAGTAGGGTGGGAATGGGAAAGATAATAGGCTATAGAGGGCGGGCGATGTCAGCTTGGCTCCTGGGATCAGTTTATGGCGTGAGGGAGGAAGGGAGGGAGGGAAGAAGAGGAGGAGGAGGGAGTGTACTGGTTAGCCTACCATTCGTGTTTATATTTTTATTTTTCAGTATATTAGGGATCATACTTTAAGCGTTTATGTATGTGAGAATATGGGTAGGAAAATATGAGACAGTCTTACATAGTTTTAGTGCCCACAAACAATCTCTTTTTCAATTTTTATGTGCCACAAGCTAGGCTACTCCCAAACATATGTGACCTTGAAAAATGAATACTTGAGGCTCGCTGCTACATCTTATTAGGCGGGTGTCATCATAACCTTCATTCCTCCGTCCACCTAACTGTTTACCCTGAGAGTTGGAGGACACTCGTGATTCTAAATGGAGCTAATGTGGTTGGAGAACGGAGATTGGAGGATGAAGGAAATGGTGTCAGTGTTAAACTTGTATATACATATTTCCCCTTTGCCCAGTTAGGTTACACGACACTTTTCAGAGATTTGACCCCATTCCCTCGACCCTTACACACACACACAGACACACATACAGCGACCATACATAACTCTAATGAAGCCACTAACAGCTGTCATGATGGTAGTGAAGATAAAGTTATCATTTACACTACATGCAATGATACTAATTTATGATTTTCTACAGTGTAAATATTCCAGGTTTCTCGGTATATTTTGGTTAAATAAATAGTTTTTAAACCAAACATTATTTGCAGCTACACGATTCGAAAATTTTAAAGGTTTTGACTAAAGAAAATGCTCATAAAAATAAGAAATTCATGCTTATTTTTTTCGTGGTGGAATTCCCAAATTGGCAACTCTAAGTACATGAGAATGTGAGCAAGGAAATGGTCGACTCCTTATAACTTCCTCCTGCATGATGAGGTGGTTAGAACTCTGATTATAAGCGACCTGTGAAATGTGCATTCTGTCACGCTATGCACCCACACCTTACACTCTACATGCACGCTACCTGGTACACTCCCGGGTCATGTACAGTCGGCGGCAAAAGTCCCTTCGCCTCACTCAGCACTTCTTTAAGGGACCCCGTTATGTAGTAAAAAAATTGGAAGTTAGCTAGTCCTTCAAATATTGCCACGAAACACCATCTATATTGAAGGAGCTTGTTTCGTGGCTTAGTCAGGAGGAATCAGAAGCCACCGAGTCTGATACACGATCACAGGGTCCTTAAGGATAATATATATAAGCTGATTATCAAACAAACACATTCACCATACAGAATTATAATATCCACAGTGCAAATTAATAAACTTCTATGGTTATTATTTTTAGTTTGAGCCAATAAAGCTTATATTTCCATACTTACTCGATCATGACTTGACTGATGTGGTGACAGTACTTTTGCCGCCGGCTGTACCGTTGAGTATTATGATCGGCACGGGACACTGAGCGGTGATGTTATTAGCAGTCATTTATTTCTCTTGATAAATCCAGGAAGAGTACAGGAGATCACCCTACAAACCTTTCATTAGTGAAGGAGATAATATGTGTGTGAATGAATGTCCGTGAGTTTCTGAGTAACATGGAGAGAGAGAGAGAGAGAGAGAGAGAGAGAGAGAGAGAGAGAGAGAGAGAGAGAGAGAAAAAAAAAAAAACTATCAGCCCATGTAGAGAGAGAGAGAGAGAGAGAGAGAGAGAGAGAGAGAGAGAGAGAGAGAGAGAGAGAGAGAGAATAGTAAAAACAAATCTGCGTATATTTTAAATCAGAAGAGTGAGGTTGGTAGCACGGAGATAATATTATAGTACCTGTACCTACACACACACACACACACACGGACAGACATGACACGCGGCCAGTCCACCCAACCAATTAATGTGAGGGATGGCGGGTGTGGAGGCAGACAATGTCAACACAGTCATTAGGTCATTATGGCAGGTAATGACGAGCTGACGTGCACTCAACCCCCTTCCCTCCCCCCCCTCCCCCCCAACTACCCCCTCCTCCGCCACCACGCCATAGGGAGGAGGGTTGAGGGAGGGGGAGGGGGGAGTAGCCTAGATAGTGGGACGGAGTGAGGGAGGGAAGGAGGAGGAAAGGCAGAGAGAGAGAGAGAGAGTGATGCGATGGTAAAAAGTAGCAACTTGGATTAATTATTGAGAGAAGAAATGGATGTTGTTATTGTTGGATTTAGATAGTGTAGGAGTCAGCTTTAATTAATATGGTAAATTTGATGACAAGAGGGTAGAGTAGCAGGGAGTAGTAGATTGATAATAATAGAAAAGAAGAAAGGAAGAGGGTGCAGGGGAGAAGAGGGACGATTGGCAAGGTTAGAAAAATTGGGGGAGAGAGTAAAATGATGCGAAGGTTGAAAGGGAAAAGTGAGAAGTATTTGAGAAATATATAAGGGTAAAGGAGAAAGGGGATGTGAGGGTGGAAAGGGATCAAGGAAGGGAGTAAAGGGGAATTATGGGAGAAGGGGGATGTGAGGGGGCCAAGGAAGGGAGTAAAGGGGAATTATGGGAGAAGGGGGATGTGAGGGGGCCAAGGAAGGGAGAATGGGGATGTAAGGGGGCCAAGGAAGGGAGTAAAGGGGAATTATGGGAGAAGGGGGATGTGAGGGGGCCAAGGAAGGGAGTAAAGGGGAGTTAAAGGAGAAGGGGGATGTGAGGGGACAAAGGAAGGGAGTAAAGGGGAATTATGGGAGAAGGGGGATGTGAGGGGGCGAAGGAAGGGAGAAGTGGGATGTAAGGGGGCCAAGGAAGGGAGTAAAGGGAGTCCCACAAATTAATAAT
>JAWQEG010008065.1:0-2500 GCA_033782935.1 Petrolisthes cinctipes
ATAGAGGGCTAATATTGTATGTGAAAGAGAGAGAGAGAGAGTATCATATGAATGTGTGATATAGTATACTGGTGACAGAGAGAGAGAGAGAGAGAGAGAGAGAGAGAGAGAGAGAGAGAGAGAGAGGGAGAGGGGTCACACACACACACACAAGAGAGAGAGAGAGAGAGATGAAGGAAGGACACACACACACACACAAGAGAGAGAGAGAGAGAGAGAGAGAGAGAGAGAGAGAGAGAGAGAGAGAGAGGAAGGAAGGAATGACACACACACACACATACACACACAACTTTCTCCTCTGACTGTACATACATAGCCTCACATTGCATTGTAGGATTTCTGAATATGTGTACGTACTATTTTTTAGGGATCCCTGGCTGGCTGGTTGGCTGGCTGGCTGGTTGGCTGGTTTATTTTTGAGTGAGTATTTCCCGCCGCTACACGACTTACTTAATGCCATCAAAGTGTTGCAACAAAGCCCACGTGATTATTGCATATCATGGAGTCTCCCTCTGTGTTGCATGTTGATGAAAAATGAGAGACGAAGGGATACTTAGAGAGAGAGAGAGAGAGAGAGAGAGAGAGAGAGAGAGAGAGAGAGAGAGAGAGAGAGGAGAGAGAGAGAGAGAGAGAGAGAGAGATGAATATGTAGAAGAAAGGAAGGAAGGAGGGGTAGATAAATAGAGAGAAAGGGTGATAAATAAAGAGGAGGAAAAGGAGGGATTAATGTATAGAGAGAAATGGGAGGAAGGGTGGATAAAGAGAAGGAGAGATAGAGAGAAGGAAGGATAAATATATAAAAGAAATAAAGGAGAAGTAGATAAATATAGAGAAAAGGAGATATTATAAGTGTATAGAAAAAAGAAGAGATAGATAAATAGAGAGAAGGGGAAGAAGGGTGGATAGAGAGAAGAAAAGATGAATAGATAAATAAAGAGAAGGGGAAGAAGGGTGGATAGAGAGAAGAAAAGATGAATAGATAAATAGAGAGAGAAGGAGTAGAAGGATGGATAGAGAGAAGATGATAAATAAGTAAATAGAGAGAGAAGGGGAAGAAGGGTGGATAGAAATAAGATGATAAATAAATAAATAGAGAGAGAGGGGACACAAAACTAGACCCAATGACAACACGAAGACAGATACACAGACAACAGATGATATACAAAATCACAAACAAGTTAGTTGACATAGACAAAGACACATATCTACACCCTACAAGTATACGATCCACTAGAGGCAGCCACAACTTAAAATACCATACATACCAGACAAGCACTGATATATTTAGGCACTCATTCTTTCCCCGCAGCATCCAAGAGTGGAATCATCTCCCATCTCACGTAGTTAATAGCCCCAATCTTGACACGTTTAGAAATAGGATCACCAATCATTACCTCCCCAATCCTAATCCTCAACCCGCAGTCCCTGACCCAATCCATCCTTATCCTAACCCCCTTTCAATGAGTGGCCCTCTGCGGCACCCACAACTTCAACTTGAACTAACCAAACCTGTGTGTGTATTAGGGTTGTCACACACACACACACACACACACACACACACACAAAGAGAGATAAACTGCATTCCTAACCTAACCTCTGTGTGTGTGTGTGTGTGTGTGTGTGTGTTAGGGTTTACAACATTACACAAGTTAACCTTTCAATAAAATCCCAAACCACCAAAGAAAATGTTGTAAAACTATCATAGACTTACGAAATCTACATTGATGCTCAAATAATATTAATAATACTATGTCAATCCACCCTCATCCTAACCCCTTCCTAATCCTACCCTGGATCCCTAAATCCCCCGCACAACCCCCGCATATTATGCTGCCCATGAGCGGCCCTCTGCGGGACCTATAACTTGAACTTAACTTGAACTTGAACTATGTCACAGAAGTATTAATTAACCTGTTTGGTATATATTCAAGTATGTATAATGATCGATACACACACACATATACACACACACACACACACACACAGATCAATTGAACAAATTACCAGAAGAAGTATTGTGTGCCAAAAATATACATACATATAACTTTAAAGAAAAATATGATACTTGGGTTTTAAAATACGGGACATTACGAGCTGGTTGACTCAATGCTGTAAAGATACAACTAGTAGGAGAAGTAATAACACACACAAACAATTTTTGTTAAGCTCTTTATTTACCTTTAGTACACACACACACACACACACTCACTCACTCACTCACTCACTCACCACACACTCTATATAGTTTCCCCTACCAACATCGTTTTCTGTGGCCTTTGTTGATATGAGCGCCATCTGTTGAGAGGGAAAGTAACCATTTCTCTACTCTGTCGTCTGCATTGTGTTGTTGATCACAGTGAAGCCAAGGAGACACACACACACACAGACACACAACAGGGAGGGAGGTGATGATGGCGGTATTGGGAAGGGGATCACCATTCTCCTTTTCCATATTCTGCCTCTCACTAATTATCTGTTTTTGCTTTCCCACCGCCGCCAC
>JAWQEG010008065.1:7500-52482 GCA_033782935.1 Petrolisthes cinctipes
AGGAAGGAGGGACAGAGAGAGAGAGGAAAGGTATAGGGAAGGAGGGACAGTGAGAGGAAAGGTATAGGGAAGGAGGGACAGTGAGAGGAAAGGAATGGGAGAGGAGGGACATAGAGAGAGGAAAGGAATGAGGAAAGAGGGACAGTGAGAGGAAAGGAATAGGGAAGGAGGGACAGAGAGGAAAGAAATGAGGAAGGAGAGACAGTGAGAGGAAAGGTATGAGGAAGGAGGGACAGTGAGAGGAAAGGAATGGAATACCAGAGAGAGAGAGAGAGAGAGGAAAGGAATGGGGAAGGAGGGACAATGAGAGGAAAGGTATGGGGAAGGAGGGACAGTGAGAGGAAAGGAATGGGATACCAGAGAGAGAGAGAGGAAAGGAATGGGGAAGGAGAGACAGTGAGAGGAAAGGAATGGGGAAGGAGAGACAGTGAGAGGAAAGGAATGGGGTAGATGGGACAGTGAGAGAGGAAAGGAAAGGAAGGGTGAAGGAAGATGTAAACACCCACCCACCCACCAGCTAATAATAATCTGATGACTTGTAAACATCTATATTCAGGAATACCAGTAGGCTGTGTTACTATCGCTTTCATGGTCCGTGTACCACTGTTTTCGGGAATAACACTGTATATACTTAAAGGTTGAATCAGTATAATGTTATGCCAAGGGATATTTCACACCTGCTAATTGTTTGCATTACACTGGATTACCAAAAGTGAATAATTAAGGCACTTGTCCCTGAGAAATGCGTCATTTTTATGAAATTTTACACTGGGATACGAACGATTATATCATTATAATGTGACGTATATACCACGTCAGTCCACAGGCTGCACCCACCCTACTTTCAGTCTCTCTCTCTAGTAGGTCTCAAAAACTTGTTCGAAAATACACCACAGGCACATACTTTGTCATATGAATAGGCTATGTAGGCCTATTGGTATATAATGCTACCAGGCATTATCATAGTGATACATAACAGCTCATCAATACTTTCCTCATCAATCTTTTCCCCAGAATCTCACCGGAACTCCATACGTCAACATTGAGATGGTCGACACAGAATCTCTCACGTCGGAATTGGCAGCTAATATTCAGGATTTCCTCTCGGACAAACGGAAAGCTCTCAGTGTAAGTTCAGTTATAAAAAATAAATAAATTAATTAATTAAATAATCTTATATTTAATCATCTTTTATCAAGGGTCGACTTAAATACATCTCTTCTAACACACACACACACCATTTATAGGAATAATTATGTATAAATTCCACCTACAGGATATAATTGTGTTAAATTGAATCATGTTTTATCACGAGTCGACTTTAATACATCTCTTCTAACCCCCCAACACACACACACACACACACATCTACAGGATATAATTATGTGCTAAATTTAATCATCTTATATTTAATCGTGTTATATCATGAGTCGACTTTAATACATATCTTTTAACCTCCCAATACACACACACACACACACCATTCATTTAACACACACACACACACCATTCATTTAACACACACACACACACATACACACACAATTCATTTAACACACACACACACACACACACAAACCATTCATTTAACACACACACACACACACCATTCATTTAACACACACACACACACACAAACCATTCATTTAACACACACACACACACCATTCATTTAACACACACACACATCTACAGGACATAGTGTACCATCTCGAGACAGCCACCACTACGTATCTATGGAATGAAGACCTCAATCTCAACACAACCCATCCACTTCTCATGAAAAACTTGGACCCAACCAATGCCTCACACTGCCTCACACCAGACCCTCGCCTTGGAGTTCCCACCAGACGTAATGTGTCGGGGATTCATCTACCTTTGGAAGTCTATGAGGGATGTGAGTTGACAATTATTGGGTTTTGTTTACATCCGTTTGTTTGTTTGTTGATGGCCAAGAGGGATGTGAATGAATGTTTTGTTTACACTCGTTTGTTTGTTTTTTTTTTTGATGGCCAGGAGGGATGTGAATGAATGTTTTGTTTACACTTTTGTTTGTTTTTTTTTTTGATGGCCAGGAGGGATGTGAATGAATGTTTTGTTTACACTTTTGTTTGTTTGTTGATGCCCAGGAGGGATGTGAATGAAGGTTTTGTTTACACTCGTTTGTTTGTTTGTTTTTTGATGGCCAGGAGGGATGTGAATGAATGTTTTGTTTACACTCTTTTGTTTGTTTGTTGATGCCCAAGAGGGATGTGAATGAATGTTTTGTTTACACTCTATAATATGGAAATGGCCCCAATTATATCACCAATTAATATTATGTGTATTTGGGATTTATATAAGAGTGTGTGTGAAATATACAGTATAATATATATAATTATCAAACTATTTATACATATACATAATTATAATTTTTATATACTGTACATATTTATATATACATATTTATCAAACTATTTATACTACTATACTCGTAAGATTGTCATTATGTGTATATTTGGGATGTATATAAAAGGTTATGTATTATCAAACTATTTATACATATACATAATTATATACAGTATATACATAATTATCAAACTAATTATATTTCTGTACTCTTAAGGTGGAAGTACAGTGTTGGTATATCTGGAGCAAATGATTCCTACAAACTATTCCAAGCAACAGAACACCATTATTTTTGTTCATCTGGTCTTGTTTCCTGGCATGCTTTGGAGGAATCAAGGCACTCCAATGTAACAAAAGTGAATTACCACCTTAAGGGGAGATTCTCATGTTGGTAAATTGGAAGGTCTGTGATTTTTCCTCCAAGTCATGCCAGAAAACAGACGCCCTTAATGTGTTACTTTAATAAGGGATCTGTTTTGTGGCATTTTTGTTTGGAGGAATCATAGACCTTCCAATTTACCAACAAAAGAAATATCCCTTTATTGTGTGATGGGAAGGATGGCATAATAAACAATACAGTATAATAATACCTCAGAAAAGTGGATTTGAATACGTGGTTAAATATTTTTAGTGGTAATGATAATAACCCAATTAATACCACCATTAACAGTAAACATCAAATAAAACATCAACATATAAGTGATAACTATTACAATTAAGGAACCCTGTGATGTAGTCGGAATATTGGAGGTATACGAGTCCTTCAAATATTGCCATGAAACACACACACCTATATGGAAGGAGCTACTAGTTTCATGGCATGGTCAGGAGGAATCAGAAGCCTCCAATTACCATACAAGATCACAGTGTCCTTAACATAATCCATTGTCTCAAATTATACAGTATACTTTAGGAATTTATAAGGAGAATTTTGGAAACAACTGTATTTATTTTATATATATATTGTGGGTAGTAAATAAAAGGGTGTTGTTGTTGTTGTTGATTGTATCTTTTTTGCATTCATGTTATAACACAGTGTAGTTGGACTGTTGTTATTGTTGTTTGTTTATGTCTATGTTTATTGTTGCTAGCATTTGTTTGGTGTTTATAATGGCTGAGGGATATGTTTGTTTGTTTGTTTGTTTGTTTGTATTGTATGCCTTGCCTGAGTGCTTTGTCTGTCCCCTTGTATGGCTATGTATGTATGTATGTATGTTTGCCTGTATATTATACTTTTTATACAGTACATACTTATCCTTGTGTGTGTATGTATATTTTTATGTAAATTTTTTTTCATTGTCGGTGTATATTATGCTGTAGTACTGTACGTATATTTAACTCAATGAAAATGCACCGTTGTTCCTTCAGCTTTTATACCGTGTGACATTATAGGACCCTATGTTGTAGTAAGAAAATTTGAGGTTAGTGAGTCCCTCATATATTGCCACAAAACACACACACACCTATATGGAAGGAACTTGTTTTGTATATGTGGCACACACACACACACACACACACTCACTGAACTTGTATAAATTCACTCGGTAGAGGCCGAAAATATTTATCCTCCAAAAATTGAGTTTGAGGCACCTGTTTCTAAGGCTACTGAATGTTGAAAAATATTCCTGTAAACACTGGATTAATTTACCATACAGTTCAGTTACCTACTCAGTATTCATATAACATACAGTTCATTTTACTACTCAATAATATTCATTTACCATACAGTATTCATTTAACATACAGGTCAATTCGCTACATACAGTAGTATTCATTTAATATACAGTTCAGTTCACTACTCAGTATTCATTTACCATACAGTTCACTACACAGTATTCATTAAACATACAGTTCCATTGTTCACTACTCATTATTGTATTATATTTATTGTAGTGTTTTATGTACAGTTGAATAGAGAACTGGTGTATTTAGAAACATATAATTCATGAAACATTCCCATCAGAAGGAACTAACAGCATTCTCAGGTATAAATGGAAATGTGAAAATACCAAAGATAATTATGATGAAAGTCTGTCTGTCCCTCCCCTTCCCCTTCCTTCCCCCCCTCTCCTCGCCTCTCCTCTGCTGCCCTCCCTCCCTTCCTCTTCCCCTCCCCTCCCCTCTCCTCCCCTCCCCTCTTTCCCTCCCCCTCCCCCCCTTCTCCAGCTCTGTCCCCCCTTCCCTTCCTACACACCATTTGACCCTATGTGTGTGTTCTCTGTTTGTAGGGCTGTGGGCCAACATCATGCAGCACAGGGAGCAGGGTATGTGTTCTTCCCCCCCCCCCCTTTCCTCCCTCCCTTCTCTCTCTCCCCCCCCCTCCCCCGCCCCAGGATTCACTGTCTCTCCCTTTCTCTCATTGTTTTTCTCTCTGTCTCTCATCGTTTTTCTCTCTGTCTCTCCCTTTCTCTCATCGTTTTTCTCTCTTGTCTCTCCCTTTCTCTCATCGTTTTTCTCTCTTGTCTCTCATGGTCTCTATCTGTCTCTCATGATTTCTCTCTCTGTCTCTCATGGTGTCTGACAATTTCTCTGTCTCTCACAATTTTTGTAGCTCAGTCTCTCTCTCTCTCTCTCATTTCAGTCTGATGGTGAGTTTGGTTAATTTTCACCTACAGTCTCTGCTATCTACTCTTCACCTATTCTCTACACACTATGGCTTGGTATTTGTATTAGTCTTTACATTATAGAATTGAATTGTGTTCTATCATGAAGTGAAATCTTTGCTACTAACCAGAGTGAAGTGTAACATAACATAATATAACATAACATATCTGTAAATTAAGTTCTTTGTATTTTCTTCTGATCAAAAATGATAAATGTTTCACACCTGTACAATAATCCAACGTACTGTATGCAAGAATATCTCTGGTGTTGACAGTGGCATGGTATCAGTACTATGGCTGTGTAGTGTGTCTATGGAGTCGTTGTATGTATTATTGGCCACAAGAATTCGTACACACGCTGTTGTTTTTGAGGGCTTACAACATATGGAAAATGTAAGACTATGTAACTGCAATACAACATCATTATAAGAATTCGTACACACGCTGTTGTTTTCGAGGTTACAAACATATAGAAAATGTAAGACTATGTAATTGCAATACAACATCATTATAAGGTTTGTTGTTGTTATGTAGTCACAGGGTCACTTGGTAGACCATTTATTGCAGTACTTCCAGAATAATGACCTCTGTTTCTATATAGCCTGTGTAATAACTCGTGTGGCCAACAGTACCATAATACCACACCATTATTACTACCACCACCAATGTTGTTGTTGTTGCAATATACTGTTAACTGAGTGAGCTGGTCCCATCACTTTAAGGAACCCCATGATATAGTCAGAAAATGTTTTTGCAATATACACACACACTCTCTCTCTCTCCCTCCCTCTCCTTTGCTTCCTCTCTCTCTCTCTGTCATTATTATATCTGATGCCGTGTATGTTTACCTCCAAACTATTCCTCTTTTGTAGGCTAGATAGATTCCTCCCTTCTCTCTCATTTTCTCCTTTTCTTCCTTCCATTACTATAGCCTAGTACAGTACAGTGTTAATTTCCCTCTACACTAATCTTCTTCAACCACCTTAGATTTGCCTCCAGAGTCAAGTTAACCATCATAACACTCACAGGATAAACACACAACCACCAAAACAGTGAGAGTGCTGCTATTATTAAACTATTCGACTTCTTTAAGGAAAAGCTAGTTCTTGTAGCTCAGTTCCCATTACAGAATTTTGCATTGAGAATTTAACAACGAAACAACTTTTTCCCCAAAGAGTAATTTTAATAATAAAAATAAGAGTAATAATAATAATAATAATAATAATAAGAGTACATTTTATAATAATAATAATAATAATAATAATAATGATAATAATAATAATAATTAATGCTCTTCTTATTTGAGTTGTGTTTGTTTGTTTGTGTGTGTGTTTGATACTGTTGTCAATCGGTTCCCTTCCTCCTCATTGCTGTTGTGGGTGAATTGGAAGGCTACAGATTCCTCCAGTGTATGTCAGGAAACACAATAAATACTTCAGTACACAAATAGAGAATGTATTAATTGTTGTGTAGGATAGTTTGGAGGAATCAGTAGCCTTCCATTTCCCTCACAACATATGTCCTTCTTAACTCTGGTAGTGCGGGAATAGGGGGACAGGCTTGGGGGGGGTTTAGGTGGGTGCGTGGGGGGGTTTGGGGGGTGCGAGAGTAAGGGGACAGGCTTCGGGGGGGGGGGGGGTTAGGGGGGGGGAATAGGGGACAGGCTTTCTACCCACCCCAAGCCTGTCCCCCTATTCCTGCACCCCTCCAGTCCCCCCCCCCCCAAGCCTGTCCCCTACTCCTGCACCCCCTTAATTCATTCAGTCCTTTAGCATTAGGTTTTTATTTGTATATTTATTTATTTATTTGTATATATATATATATTTTTGGGGGGGTCTGTCTTCACAAACAAATACATACATACATACAGACAGAAATTGTTGTTACATAAATTATGTATTTGTTTTTGAGTTCAGACATAATAATAATAATAAGCAACCAACCTTTAAAGATAGACTGTAATACATACAATACATACATATAGACTGTAATATAGACTGTAATACATATACTGTAGACTGTATTACCTCAGATGCATGCGTTTTTATACATCCCTTTAGAATATATACAGTACATACATATAGACTGTAATATGGACTGTAATACATAGAGACTAATATAGACTGTACAGTACTGTAATACTTTGGGTGCATGCATTCTTATACAGCCTTTTAGAATACATATACTGTACATCCATACATACATACAGTACAATAGAGACTTGATGTATTGTACAGTACTTGTGTATTTGTGTATTCTTATTCTGATTCTATTCTTATTCTTATTTTTATTTTTATTCTATTCGTATTCTTATTTTTATTCCTTTCTTATATTTTGATTCTATTCTTATTCTTATTCTTATTTTGATTATATTTTGGATTAAGGGGAGATTCTTTGGTTGGTGACTTGGAAGGTCTGTGATTCCTCCAAACTATGCCACAAAAAAACAGATGATCCCCCCAAAAAGTATTATAGCATTTGTTGTCTGGTATAGTCAGGAGGAATCAATAGCCTTCCTAATTCCCAACAATAATATCTTCCCTTATTTAACCAGTTTTAGGAATTGATAGATTAATATACATAATTATACAGTAGTAGATTTATATACAGTAGTAGATTTATATACAGTAGTTAGATTTATATACAGTAGTAGATTTATATACAGTAGTAGATTTATATACAGTAGTTAGATTTATATACAGTAGTAGATTTATATACAGTAGTAGATTTATATACAGTAGTAGATTTATATACAGTAGTTGATTTATATACAGTAGTTGATTTATATACAAAAGTAGATTTGTATTACATTTTGCACTGGCCTTTTATAGCATGTCAACAGCCGAGTAAAAAAAAAACTTGTCGTCGTCGTATGCAAAAATCATCCGTGGTGTTGACTGAACATGGTGTGGTACCGATACGACGGTTCTGTTGTTTGTTTGTTTGTCTATGGAGTCGTGGTATCATTACAGTACCACACCATCATCATCATCACCATCACCATCATCACCATAAATATTCTTGCATACGCCCCTTGATGTATTGAATGATGTCTTAGGCTGATATTGTAGTGTGTTTATATTTATATTTGAGTGTTTTGCATTTTAAGTAGCTATGAATACTGTTATCAGATTTTGACACACTATTTCTGATTCCTAACTAATTTTTTCTGTCATGCCTGTATGTGTGTGTGTGTGTGTGTGTGTCTTGTAATACCTGTCTTTAGCTGTATTTTTTACATTACATCAATAGAGTTTATAAATACAGTATGTAGTTATGGTACTAACTTACTGACTGTCATGTTTGTTTATTTTTATTCTCTCACCTAAAAGTTTTATTGCATTATTTTTGTCCTCATGTTATTTATCATTTATCAATACATATAGAAGTCTACTTTTGATTATTACCAAAAAATTCATTGCTTACCTTTTATCATATTAGTTAGTAGTTTTGAAATGCTTGTACAGTTAGTAGGAATTATTAACTTTGTGGTGTAACACATTCTAAATGGTAAGTAAAATCATTAACAGCAGTTTTTATATTTTATTTTATTTTACTAACTAACAACAGAAAAAAAAATGGTCGATATTCAAAAAAAGTCATATACAGTACTGTAAGTATATAATGTGATTGGTTTATGCAAATTGTGGTATTATTAAATATATTATTGCGACGAAATATTCTCTTCATCATTCATTCAGTTTCTGTTATTTTAGCAACGAAACACCTTTATGTTGAAGAGTATGTTTTATAATAATACTCAAAGGCTTTGTAGACACTATAAGTAGACTTTATATTATATTATATTATATTATATTATATTATATCATATTATATTATATTATATTATAGTAGACTTTATATTTGTAGTCTGTTGTTCTCATACTCTCTTCTCCCCTTCCCTTTCTCCCTTTCCTCTCTCCCTATCCCTCCTTCCCTTTCTTCCTCCCTCCCTCTCTTTCCCCCCCTTCCTTCTCATTTCTCCCTCCCTCTCTCTCCCTTTTTCCTTCCTTCCTTCCTTGCCTCCCCAGACCCACAGATCCTTAATGGTGTCCAGTGGTCGTCTACGGTTGACCAGAAGTTTCAGGATAACGCGGAAGCCGACCCCAGTCTAATGTGGCAGTACTTTGCAGCTCAGACGGGATTCATGCGCGTTTATCCAGCCACCAGGTGTGTGTGTGTGTGTGTCTCGTTGGCTCGCTCTGTGAACAAAATGAAAAAAAAATAATGGTGTTCTGCTGTTGCTTGGAATAGTTTGGAGGAATGGGTTGCTCCAGATTTACCAACACTGCACTTCCACCTTAATTAAATATCTTTCCTGCCACAGTTGGTACGTCCCGCCCAACCTCATCGACCTGTACGATGCCCGACTCAGACAATGGTATGTCCAGGGTTCAGTTCCACCCAAGGATATGATCATCTTAATGGACAGGTATGTATGTATGTATGTATGTCTTCAGTACTCTGTCTGTCAGTCGCATTTATAACTTTTTTTTTTTTTACTCAGGTGACTCTCTCTCTCTTTTCCCTTCACTATCTTCCCCATATAGTAAATCCTTAGCCAACCTGAGTTGAAACCCGAGATCTGGAGCAGGTGGTTTCTAGACGACAGCCCACCCAAAGCCTCCATTGGTTCGAAATGTGTGTGTGTGTGAGTGTGGCCTCGTGATGGTTTGGGTGGGCTGTCGTCCCAAAACCGCCTGCTTCAGATCTTGGGCTTTGACTCAGGTGGGCTAGGGACTGTGGTACGCGGGTGTACAATGAATAAATACAGAAATACAGTACTTACATCAACCCATTCATCTGTCAGTCGTCTTTATAACCTAACAACAAGTTTGTATTTTTGTATTTTGTTTGATTCAGGTGATCCTACTACAATATTTCCCTTTGTCATTCCCATACTCACTCTCATTAAAAAAAAAAAAAATCCCTCTGAACTTGATGCTAATAGTTCCCATTGACATAAAAAAAAAAAATTGTAATAAAATAAATGAATTAAAAACTAAATAAATATGAATTAATGTTTCAGGAGTGGGAGTGTCCACGGTCAGACATTCACCATTATGAAGTGGGCCGTCAAGACTCTGATTGACACACTCGGAGAGAACGACTTTGTTAATGTGGCTGCCGTGAGTTGACCTCGGATTTGCTGTTGTTGGTGCTTGTGTCTGTCTGTTTGTATGTGTTGTAAATTTTCCTACAATAAGAATTTACGGGAATGTGTTGTTGGTGTTTGTGTCTGTTTGTATGTGTTGTTGGTGTTTGTGTCTGTTTGTATATCTTGTAAATTTTCCTACAATAAGAATTTACGGGAATGTTTTGTTGGTGCTTGTGTCTGTCTGTTTGTATTTCTTGTAAATTTTCCTACAATAAGAATTTACGGGAATGTGTTGTTGGTGTTTGTGTCTGTTTGTATGTGTTGTTGGTGTTTGTGTCTGTATATCTTGTAAATTTTCCTACAATAAGAATTTACACCAAGATTTTGTTGTTGGTGTTTGTGTTTGTTTGTATGTGTTGTAAATTTTCCTACAATAAGAATTCATGGGGAGAGATTCTACTGTACAATATTTGGGTTAAGTTTGAGGGTTACTGATTCCTTCAAATTATAGAAGGTGTTGTTTGTGTCTGTTTGTATGTCTTATTAAATGTCCGTCAATAGGAATTCATGGGGAGAATATCTTTTGGGTAAATATTATTGGAATACTACTAATAAGGGGTTTGTTGGTATGTTCTCAATATATAAGCTTACTACACTTATACAATAGATCTTGGATATACAGTGAATATATACTCATATCCATTGCTACAATTTACACTCAGTCCCTCATTGAAGACCACCAAATATTTTCCCAGGCTTCTGTTATTCATTACCATACAGATTAAGTGATATACTGAGCCTGTGTTAAAAGATATACTGTATGTGCAATATTTAATCATCTTATATCAAGGGCCAACTGTGTAATTTAATGTTTGTATATATATAGTTCAACAGCACAACAGAATGGGTCAACAACTGCAACTACTGCGAGATAAACAGAACCAACGAGGACGATGGAGACGGGAAGAGGAATGGTTTATGTACCCAACCTCTGGTCCAGGCTGCCACCAGCAACAAGAAACTTCTGTACAGCGCCATAGATGCTTTAGAAGACGGAGGGATGGCAAGCTACTCTAATGCCCTCACCTTTGCATACAACGCCTTCAAACAGGTGAGAATGTACTGTACTATAGAGTGAGAATATAGAGTACATAGTGAGAGATGGATGTACTTGCATACTGTACAACCCTTTCTATCACATGTAAGAATATTGGTGTTGTTTATGTCTAATAGTATGTTAGCGTTGTGCGGTACAATGGCTCCATAAATAAACAATTGAACCATCTAATAGTACCACACCATCGCTAACACCACGGATGTTCTTGCATACAACCCTTTCCATCGCATGAAAGAATATTGGTATTGTTTATGATAGCATTGTGCGATACGATGCCTCCATAGATAAACAAAATATAGAGCCGTCATACCAGTACCACACCATCGATAACACTATGGATATTCTTGCATAAGACCCTCTATCTCATGACATATTTATTTTCCCCATACAGTTTGAAGGTACGAGGGAAGAGGGAGAGGGAGCCAATTGTATTAAGACCATTATGCTCTTCAGTGATGGGGGCACGGAATGGCCGGAGGAGGTTGTCAAAACGTTAGTTCACAAATCCTTGTTTTATGTTATTTTATTATTATTTTTATTATTATTATTATTATTAGTATTAGTATTAGTATTATTATTATTATTAGTATTAGTATTTTTATTTTTACAGTATTATTATTATTATTATTATTGTTATTATTTTTATTTTTCATTTATTTTATGTACAGTACAGTATTATATATTCATTTATTTTTTACTCACCAAATCTATTCCCATACTTCAGTCATCACCAACATCATCATTATCTGCAGTCATTAGTCAGAGTTTAATGTAATCATCATCATCATCATCATCATCATAAGTCATAGTTTTATCATCATCACATATTTCATTCACCATTATCATCATCACATATTTCAGTCACCATTATCAACACCACATATTTCAGTCACCATTATCACCACCACATATTTCAGTCACCATTATCAACACCACATAATATTTCAGTCACCATTATCAACATCACATATTTCAGTCACCATTATCAACACCACATAATATTTCAGTCACCATTATCAACACCACATAATATTTCAGTCACCATCATCATCATCACCAACTTAAAAAAAAAAAAAAAATTATATCACAATACATTTCCATCCATCCATCCATCCGTCAGATTCCGTTCGGACAACTACACCAAGTCGGTTCGTATCTTTACCTTCGCTGTGGGTCCTCATCCCATCCCAACGGCAGTACTTAAACAGATGGCTTGTTCTACGGGAGGAAGGTATGCTGTCATTACCACCAGGAGTAGTGTGAGGACCAAAATACAGGTGAGTAGATGGGTGATGGGTGGGTGTGAGTGGGTGTATGAGTAGGTGGGTGTATGAGTGGGTGATGGGTGAGTGGGTGGGTGGGTGAGTAGGTGGGTGAAGTGTTTTGTAACAGGTGGGTGAGTAGGTGGGTGAAGGTTTTTGCAATACAGGTGGGTAGATGAATAAGTGGGTGAAGGAGCTTATAACACAGGTGGGTGGGTGAGTAAGTGGGTGAAGGGTTTTGTAACACAGGTGGGTGGGTGAGTATGTGGGTGAAGGTTTTTTTGTAATACAGGTGGGTGAGTAGTTGGGTGAAGGAGCTTATTACACAGGTGGGTGGGTGAGTAGGTGGGTGAAGGTGTTTTTTGTAATACAGGTGGGTGAAGAAGCTTATAACACAGGTGGGTGAGGGACAGGTGGGTTGGTTATTAGTCTTGGTAATGGTAATGAGGAATTTCTCTAGTTCACTTTAGATAACACTAATTACAGTACATAATTATTTTCATATTTCTCTGCTGTATAGTAATAGAAGTAGCTGTAGAATATATTGTACTGTATTAAACAATTGTTTAATGATTGATGACAAATTTGTATGACAAGGACAGTGTGAGGTAAAAGATTCCATATAACTATTTGAATTGGACAGTAAATTATTTATTTATTTATTTATTAATTTATGTAACCAACACTGCAACCAGGTATTGAAGATTTTACAAACGTTAAGCATATGACTATTCTTTCAGAAATCTATAGTTTTGTAATAACTGTATTTCAGGCGACAGATTTTGCAGGAAGAAGGAAGAAAGGAAGGAAGGAAGGAATGATGCACCCACAGAAAATATTTATCAAACTAAAAGATTCAAGATTTATTTTTCATAGAGTTAATCAGGTTTTGTTGTCCTTTAGTGAAAAACATTAGTTATAATTTTATAGTGCAGGTTGTAGTTAGATTAGTTATTTTTTAGTATTATTTAGCATTTTAGTATTGCATTAAGGCCTCCAAACCTCACGCTAAAAATTCTCAGACTTTTTAGAAATGAATTGGTTGAATAATAGCATGTAATTTCTCCCAATAAAATACACACATCCACCACCTGATTGGCTGAATGAAACTGATGTTAATTACTGCTTGTTAAGTTTTTGTACCAGTAAATGATAATGGCTTGATAAATGACTATTGAAATTTACTTTACTGTCATGAAAGTAAAAAATGTATGATGTTCCAAAAATGTTTCTGTATTCTTTTGCTGTTTAATGGAAATGTTATATATATTTCTTTTAGAATATTTGGAGGGCTTACTGTACAAGCTTCTTATATAATATACAGTAATACTAAATAACCTTTACTCTTCTAATTTCAGCATTGAGTGTCTTGTAATAATAATTATCTCTTGTTGATGTGATGAGATTGAATAACATCATTTTCTTACAGGAGTCGTACAACAGTTTGCTCTCTCCTCCACCTGCTGTATCGGGTTCCCAGCCGTATCAATACACAACAGTATACTCAAGTGCTGTGGTAATTGTCTGTCTGTCTGTCTGTCCATCTGTCCATTTGTTTTTCCGTCCGTCCGTCTTATTCCGAGCACCTTCCAATGTTCATACAGTTCTCTGCTGCATTGTTCTTCTCTCTCTTGTCTGTCTGGTATTGGGGAGTCATCATTTTCAGTAGTCTAGAGCAAATTAAGTCATTGTTCTTTTTTTTTAATGCATTTTGTAAGTTATGTTTTATTATTATTAATAGGAATTCAAATCTTTTTACTGTACGTTCATCTTTGATTGTTGATGTTGGGAATGAAAAGCATCACTCATACAATGCAGTAGGCCCTTGATAAGATGATTAAATTCAGCACATATATATATATCCTTTTAAAACAGGCTCAGTATGTCACTCAGTCTGTATGGTAATGAATAACAGAAGCCTGGGAACACACACACACACACACAATCCTTTTAAAACAGGCTCAGTAAGTCACTCAGTCTGTTTAGTAATGAATAATAACAGAAGCCTGGGAAAACATATATTGGTGTTTATGAGGGACTGAGTGTAAAATGAAGTGTTGTTGTTGTTGTAGGATATAACTATTTATTCATTGTATATCCAGGCTCTACTGTAATGTAAACAAAACTTCTTCAAATTCAGTGAAAGATCCGTGTCACCGCCAGGAATGTGTTCATTGTATCATAGAGAAGTTTAATTAATATAAGTCAACATTTATTTATTTTCTGTAGATATATTTGAGTGACTACTGAAACTGGTGGCATGCCCTTAAGGAGGTAATTCACTTTTGTTACATTGGAGTGCCATGATTCCTCCAAAGTATGCCAAGCAACAGGACCAGATGAACAAAAATAATGGTGTTCTGTTGCTTGGAATAGTTTGGAGGAATCGGTTGCTCCAGAATTACCAACACTGCACTTCCACCTTAACTCCACACTTCACTCGTTTAATTAAAGGGGAGATTATCTTTCTTGTTGGTGAATTGGAAGGTCTGTGATTCCTCCAAACAATGCTATGAAACAGATTCCTCATTAAAGTAACATTAAGGTTGTCTGTTTTCTGGCATAGTTTGGAGGAATCAGAGACCTTCCAAAACTCCATGTTTATATTGTACTGTACTGGGAAAAATATGAAATTGTTTTTGATGTTGTATTTTTTCAACTTACTGTATATTAATGGGGTAATAATACACTTTTGGTACATTGGAGTGCCTTGATTCATCCAAAGTATGCCAGGAAACAGGACTAGATAAAAAATAATTATTATAATGGTGTCCTGTTTGTTGGCTGGAATAGTTTAGAGGAATCAGTTACTCCAGATTTACCACCAACACTTACAGCACTTCCCCCTTAAAAATATTGATGGAAAATACAATACAGCATCATTTTGTTTACTTAATTCACCATATATATATTACAAAGTTTATACAGTACCTTGCATGAATTACAGCAGTTTATAACAACACTGTAAATATAATAAGTTTATTAAAGTTGTGAGTGAAGTGAAGTGAAGTGTGGAGACCAACACAACACAACCTTCAACCCTAACCTCAGAATTGACGTGTGTTTGTCTTGCAAACGGAAAGAAATGTGTTTTTATTTAGACGTATCACTCATATAATGCTACTTAGCCACTGCTGTGTTATTTATCTGTATTCATTAAGTTATCTTTATTTAAGGATCTCGTGACCTAGTTGGATAATGGAGGTAAATGAGTCCTTCAAACATTGCCACGAAACGACACCTACTGTACAGTTGGACACATGAATGGGTGGTACAACCCAAGTGAAAGATGGTCAATTTCTCCCAATATCAAGTTCCTTAGTGCCAAATAGGAGACATCAGGGGCAGAAGTCAGTATTGAGGATGGTAATAAAAAGCCAAGTACTGTACTGTACCTGATAATAGACACTGGTTACTCAAATGGGACAAGTATCTTTCACCTGGGCTGTACCACCCATTCATCATGTCCAACTGTACATATATTGAAGGAGCTTGTTTGTTTGGTGGCATAGTCAGGAGCAATCAGAAGCCACCAAGACTCATACACGGTCACAGGGTCCTGAAAATAAGTTTCTATTCAATATTGAAGTGGAAAATGAATGAAATCTTTCCATTGCTACACACACACACACACACACACACACACACACACACACACACACACACACACACACACACACACACACACACACACACATATACATATACAGTATACACATACACACACCTATACACACACACAGAAAGTAAATTTTTGAATCACATTGTATTTTATGTGTGTTGAAATTCGTTAGTTATTGTGTGTATGTGCCTGCTCTCTGCACAGCTTGGTTTGTTTACAAGTCATTAATTATTATCACATTGGACTGAGCTGCTGGCCTGACTGACTGAATGACGTACAGTTGAGCAAGTAGAAAGTGCAAAGAAAAATGTGGCTGTATATATATGACAACATCTTCACCACCACCACCACTCAAAAAAATTCAGCCAATCACATTCCACCTTACATTGGCTTTGGGTTCCTAGTGATTCATTCATAAAGATACAAAAGCTTACTACAAGGAACTGCCAGATGTTGTTGCCTTATACAGTCTAATTATTCTTGCATTTTCTACTTGGTCAACTGTACATACCTAAGATTATCTACTACTGTACTGGAATGTGTTAAGGGGATAGTATATAGTTACAGTGTTGGTGGTGGTAAATCTGGAGTAACTGATTCCTCCAAACTATTCCAAGCAACAACAAGAACAGGACACTATTATTATTTTTGCTTAATCTGGTCCTGTTTCCTGGCGTACTTTGGAGGAATCAAGGCACTCTAATGTACCATAAGTATACTATCCCTTTAAATGTTTGGCTTCAATGACGTTTTTCAACCTTTTGGGGTATAGTAATAACTTTTATATTAGAATGAATTTTGCAGAGAGTTGCCATTTATTTTCCGTGTCCGATTTTCAGTGTGTTGTTCATCTTGCAGCTAATGAAGGGGATAAATAGTATTACATATGGTACAATGGAGCACCTTGATTCTTCCAAAGTATGCCAGTAAACAAGACCAAATGGACAAAAATAATAATAGTGTTCTGTTGCTTGGAATAGTTTGGAGGAATCATGCAGTTGTTCCAGATTTACCACCAACACTCTACAACACTACTGTACCCCTTTATATTCTCCACCATACCTCCCCAGAGCAATCATTTACAGGGAGAAATTAATATAACTTTTCTAGTACTGTATAATAATTACTTTCTTCATACTGACGGTAGATGATGCAATATTTGTGGTTCTGTTTTGAGAAATGTTTACTTGGGGATTATAAAACTCCTTGACAATTAAAACTCCTTGACAAGTAAAAAAACTCCTTGACAATATTTGTGTTTCTATTTTGAGAAATGTTTTCTTGGGATTTTAAAACTCCATGACACATTCCATTCCTTACACACACACACAACCTCACACATTCCTCTCTCTACCCACACCTCCTCACCCATTTCATTCCTTACTCACACATCCTCACCCATTCCTCTCTCTCTCTCTCTCTCTCTCTTCCTATCATGATTGTGTGTTCAGGTGTTGATTGATATTATCTGTGCATTTCTACTGTTTTTTTTTTGTAGGGAAGGCAGGTATGGGATCGATGTTTATCGTTTTAATATACGTATATATATATACAGTAGACCCTCGATATGATATGATTAAATTTTGCACATAATATCCTATAAGATGATTAAAGTTAGCAGATACAACTGTATATCCTTTTAACACAGGCTCAGTAAATCACTCATCAGTCTGTATGGTAATGAATAACACAAGCCTGGGAAAACATATGTGACAGTGTATAAAACGTAGACAGTGGCAGTGGATACAAGTATTTATTCATTGTATATCCAGGGTCTGCAGTATTATTATTATTATTGTTATTGTGCCATTTTCCACGTACCATTACTGTACTTTTTTCATTATTCGAGCTGGTATTTGGGTGACTCTATTTTTCTCCCTTTTAATTAATGCAGTGTAAATCTATTTATTCTATATTCTTAGGTGCTACTACTACCTACTACTGGATGGTTGGTTTAATCATCATAATATGTATTTTTTTTATATATATACAGTATTTATTTTTCTCTAACCATGAACTACTTTAATTACTGTATCCCGTGAACCTCCATGTTTGTTGTCAATGTTGTTGTCGTTGTTGTCGTTGATGTTGATGTTGTTGTTGTTGCACCTATTAAATAAATGACTCCCCTCTCCCCACCCTTCCTCTCTCTCTCTCTCTCTCTCCCCCACACACCCACCCCCAACTAAACCACACCACACCACACACACCCCTTCCCTCCTCACTCTCTCTCTCTCCCCCACCCCCAACTAAACCACACCACACCACACTACACACCCCTTCCCTCCTCCCCCCTCCCCTCCCCTCTCTCTCTCTCCCTCCCACACTCACCCCCAACTAAACCACACCACACTACACACCCCATTCCCTCCTCCCCCCTCTCTCTCCCCCACCTACCCCCAACCACACCACACCACACACCCTGTCCCTCCTCCCCCCCACCCACCCCACACCACACCACACACCCCTTCCCTCCTCCGTCCCTACCCACACTTTTTCGTAGGACTATATGCAAGCACTAGCGAGACCTCAAGCTCCCTCTCTAGCCGATTCTATGATAACATTCTACCAAGATCGTGTGGTAAGAAAATCCCAGTGTTTACTAGACGGTACAATTATTATATATTTATTTATTTTTTTATCCCCTTTTTAACTAGACCGTACAATTATTATTATTATATATATATATATATATTTTTTTTTTTTTTTTTTTTTTTTTTTTCCATCCAATGTTTACTAGACAGAACAATTATTATTATTATTATTACTTTATATAGATAGATTATTATTATTTTTATTTTTATTTGTATTTTAGTTCCCACATTGCTTAGGACTTCTAGTAATATTAATAATAGTTTGGTTTGGCTAGATAAACCATTTTTTCTAGTGCTGAATTAGGCCAATTAGATCCTGCTAGAACAAATTTTACCATTACAGTACTTTGATTTATATTATTATTTTTATTTTTTGCTAGCGAGGCAGTGTGTGCGCGTGTGTGTTCTAGAGGTGCATTATCAGAATGCTTTATTGTCCCTATAGGTGCTGAGAATTATTATTTTTACTATTATTATTATTGTTATTATTTTATTATTATTATTGTTATTATTACTGTATTATTATTAGTAGTAGTATTTTTATAGCTGCCTTATAATAATTTACCAACATTATTATTATTATTATTATTATTATTATTATTATTATTATTATTATTATTATTATTATTATAGCTGCCTTATATTAATTTACCGACACAATTTTCTCGCCTTAATAAAAGTACAATAGGCAAGACTATCCATGGTGTGGTAGCGGTACTATGGCTGTGTTGTGTGTACTATGGGGTCATCGTACCAACACCAACACCATGGTTATTCTTGCATATGACCCACCATAGATTGACTTCCCTGGCATGGCTTAGTAATTATAGTGTTTGTTTGTACTGTATGTATGTATGTATGTAAGAAAATAATAATAATAGTAATAATAAATGATAGTGATGGTGATGATGGTAGTAGTGATATGGGGATGGTAGTGATGATGGTGATAGTGATGGTAATGATGGTAGTAATAGTGGTAGTGATGGTGATGATGGTAGTACTGTAGTGATGATGATAATGATAGTGATGGTGATGATGGTGATGGTAATGATAATAGTGATGATGATAATGATAGTAGTGGTGATAATAATAGTAGTGGTGATGATAATGATAGTAATGGTGATGATAATAATAATAGTAGTGATGGTGATAATAATAACTTTTGTAATGGATCCATGAATATCATAACATTATTTATCTCCATTCCCTTCTTTGCTTGGAAATCTTACAGTAGTACAGTATTACAGCTTTGCATGATAAAATACTTAATAAATATTCCTAAATACTTAATAAATATTCCTAAATACTTAATAATAAATATTCCTAAATACTCCTTCCTTCACAAAAATTATTCATTGTGATTATTTATGGCACTTGACTCCCAAAACTCTTTAATAAAATATACTATAAACAGACTCGATATAAGATGATTAAAGTTAGGACATATTTATATCCTTTTTAACACAGGGTTGGTAAATCACTTAGTGTGTATGGTAATAAATAACAGAAGCCTGGGAACACACACACACACACACACACACACACACACACACACACACACACACACACACACACACACACACACACACACACACACACACACACTATCTTTTTAACACAGGGTCGTTAAATCACTTAGTGTGTATGGTAATGAATAACAGAAGCCTGGGAACACACACACACACACACACACACACACACTATCTTTTTAACACAGGGTTGGTAAGTCACTCAGTTACCATACAAAATGATTTACTGAGCCTGTGTTAAAAGGATAGTGTGTGTGTGTGTTCCCAGGCTTGTGTTATTCATTACCATACACACTAAGTGATTTATTGAGCCTTTGTTAAGTAGATAGAGAGTGTGTGTGTATGTGTGCTCCCAGGCTTGTGTTATTCATTACCATACACATTAAGTGATTTACTGACCCTGTGTTAAAAGGATATACTGTATATATGTTAAAGCTAATAATTTTATATCGAGGGTTTACTGTAGGCTACTGTTATTGTTGACACCTGAATTTCCCTCTTAACCTACAAATGCTATATATATAATTAGTAGACACCCCAACTAACCACTGGTGTGTGTGTGTGTGTGTGTGTGTCTATGTTAAAACCTGATTTTCCCTCTTAACATGCAAGTGCTAAAATTTTATAGTAGACCCCTCCAACTAACCACTGATGTGTGTGTGTGTTTGGTGTGTGTGTGTGTGTGTGAGTGAGTACTGTACTGTAGTCAAGTTGGCATGCTCATTTTCTGTTTATGTATCTAGCGAAAATTATATAAATTTTTCCATTGCTTGATATATATATATATACAGTATATATAAAGTTTCATTATTTCTTGTTTCAGTCTTTTACAATTGATTAACTTTCCTGTCATTTAAAGGGAGTTTCTTTTTTATTGGTGAATTGGAAGGTGTGTGATTCCTCCAAACTATGCCATGAAACAGATCCCCTACTGCTGTTAGTACCATTGAGGGCATATGTTTCTTGGCATTGTTAGGAGGAATCAACAGCCTTCCAATTTACCAACAAACAAAAGCATTTCCCCATAAGTGTTAGAATTTTTATCTTAATCTGTGTGAAACCAAACTGAAGCATGTATTAAAAAATTTTCACTGTATTTATAAGCAATGTACAGTTGGCCTCAAGATTCCCTGAACACGTCTTAATGAGATGTGGCAACCATATCGTGTTTGTTTACTCTAGAGAATAGTAAAATTTTATGAATAAATGAACGGCTCAGATTGTATCGTGAACGCTGATTGGTTGATTGGAAACAAGGTGAAAAGCTTCTATGCAGAGAATATTATTATTTTACTACTCTCTGGAGTAAACAAACTCGATATGGTTGCCGCATCTCGCTAAACGTGTTCAGGGAATCTTGTGGCCAACTGTACATACAGATAGATTGGAATAATAGATTGCCTCAATAATGGGATTGCTAAATTCAATATGTGTTGGTAAATCTGGAGGAACTGTTCCACCAAACTACAGTACAGTACTCCAAGCAACAGATCATCATTGTTTTTGTTCATCTGGTCCTGTTTCCTGGTATACTATGGAGGAATCAAGGCATTCCAATGCACCAAAAGTGTACTACTTATCCCTGTAAGCACTTAAAAAATCATAGCATTTACTAGGTACTGCAGTAGACCTTTGATAAAACACATTCCTCATTTATCACAGACCCAGTAAATCACTTGGTATTTGTGGTGGGTAGTGAATAACAGAAGCCTGGGTAATCATTTAGTGATCTTCAATGAGTGACTGAGTGTAAAATGAAGAGATCCCTTAAAACATATTGAGACTGTGGAGTGATAGGTAGGAAAGTTACTGACTGACTCCTGTCAATATTCCAGACTGAGGAACTGACACTGTCCATCACTCAACCAGTCTACAACAACTCAGATTATTTGGTAAGTCACTTTATTCAATCCTTCCTTCCTATGATGTGCGATTAAAATGAGAGTTTACTGTTGGTGAGTGTGGTTGTGTACATTGCAGTCTTCCATGATGTGTTTAATAGAATGGGATGCTGTGTTGCTTCCTGGACAGGCATCTACAATGGCTCCATCCAGCTTCTTCTGATATGTCAGAAGGTCTGGCTGGTGGCCACATCACAGCCTGGCCAGGTGGACTCTGTCCTCACAGGGAAGGGAGGATTCAGATGGGTGGATGTCAGGAGGTCTTGCATGCAGCTGAGTGTTGTTCTTGAGTGTTTGGATGGATTGTTGAGTGATTTGAGTATGAATATGTTTTTGGAGACTGGTTTGTGGTGGGCAGGGTGTGAGAGATGATAGTATTTGTGTATAATAACATGTACTGGGTATTGTTTGATGCCCGCCTGTCTTTTGTCTGATTTCTAATGTTCTTTCACTTCTTTCCCTCCTCCATTTACTTTTTCAGGGATTTTTTTTTCTAATCCTTCCTTTTCTCCTTTACAGTATAATGACTTTTTCTCACTTCATCAGATAGTCTACTATTAAGTGTTTTCTCTGATATGTAATGGAGTATAGTAATGGTCACTTTGATTTCCTTCCTTTCTGCATTAACATATTTTTTGGGAGTGTATTATTATCTCACTGTGATTTTGAGTCGTATGCAAGAATATCCTTCCTTGGTGTTGACGATGACGCGATGCTGGTACGATGGCTCTGTGGTAGTGTGTCAATGGAGTCATAGTACTGGTACTAACGCCATTGATGTCAACACTATGAAGGTTCTTGCATAGGGTACTTTGTTTGATATCTCTGCTTACAGTTGATTATGTTTCTCCCCCCCCACCCCCCCTACCCCACAGAACACCTCCTACCTGGTGGGTGTGGCGGGGGTTGACGTGCCCCTGCGCAGCTTAAGGGACCTCACCCCATACCAGTCTCTCGACCCCAACGCCTACGCCTTCCTTCTCAATCACAACGGATTCCTGGTCCTTCATCCCAGCCTTAAGAAACAACTCTCCTATTTCTCAGTCAGTACACATACATACATACATACACATACATACATACATACACATACATGCATACATATATACATACATATATTACATAAACACATAGATATACTACGAAGAGATGGTGAGAAGAATGAAGTGTTCAGGATAGCTAAACAGATGGCAAAGACAAATCAGGATATTGTTGGAGAGAAGTGCATAAGAAATGATGATGGGGTGTTAGCAGTTAATGAGCAAGACATGAAGGATGCTTGGAAATGCTATTATGAAAGATTGTTGAATATAGAATTCCCACGGGACAGAGAAAATCTTGAAGTCACAGAAGCAGTAGCTGGACCAGCCATAAGAATTGAGAAAGAAATGGTGCGGGAAGCTGTAAGTAAGATGAAAAAGGGTAAGGCGGCGGGGCCCTCTGGTGTTGTCGCAGAAATGCTGAAAGCTTCAGGTGAAACAGGCATTGAGATGATCACAAACTTGACAAATCAGATTGTGAGAGAAGGTGTTATCCCTGAAGACTGGGAACTTAGTACAATTGTAAACTGCTACAAGGGAAAAGGAGAAGCTCTGGATAGAGGTAATTACAGAGGCTTGAAGTTGATGGATCAGGTTCTGAAAGTGGTTGAGAGAATAGTTGAAAAGCAAATTAGAAGTCAGATAAATATTGATGAAATGCAGTTTGGTTTTATGCCTGGACGTGGAACCACTGATGCTATTTTTATTTTGAGACAAATGCAAGAGAAGTTCCTTGGTAAGAAGAAGAACCTGTATTTTGCTTTTGTTGATCTGGAGAAAGCCTTTGACAGAGTTCCAAGAGATGTTGTCTGGTGGGCATTGCGTAAATTAGGGGCTAGCGAGTGGTTGGTGAAGGTTGTTCAAGCAATGTACAGGAATGCTCAGAGTCGTGTGAGGATTAACAGCACATACAGTGATAGCTTTGAAGTGAAAGTGGGAGTACATCAGGGATCTGTACTGAGTCCGTTGCTTTTTATTTGTATCTTGGAAGCATTGTCCAGAGAGTTTCGAACAGGTTGCCCAGAAGAGATGCTATATGCTGATGACTTGGCGCTTACTTGTGAAACAATGGAAGGTCTGCTTGTGAAGTTAAAGACTTTGAGGAAAGCTCTGGAAAGTAGAGGTCTGAGAGTGAATGTTACTAAGACGAAAGTGATGATCAATGGTTGCAATGTCGGTAAGCCCCCAGAAAAGGGAAAGTTCCCCTGCTCAGTTTGTGGAAAGGTAGTAGGGAGCAACTCAATATTTTGTGGTACTTGTAAGCATTGGGTATACAAGAAATGCAGTGGAATTACTGGTAGACTGAAAGATGACAAGCGGTTCATGTGCAAGAGGTGTAAGAAAATGGCGGTGGCTGACGACTCAGACAATGAGAAAGTATATTTGAATGGTGAGGCAATTGAAGTTGTTGAAAAGTTTTGCTACCTTGGAGATACCATTGGAGCACAAGGAGGAGCTTGTGCTGGTGTGATGGCAAGAGTTAGAAGGGGATGGAGTAAGTTTAGGGAACTTCTGCCATTACTAACCAGCAGAGCGTTACCACTGTTAACCAAGGGCAGAGTCTATCAGGCATGTGTGCGCAGTGTGATGATGTATGGAAGTGAGACTTGGCCCGTAAGGGTCGAGGATATGTGTTGCCTGGAGAGAAATGATATGAGAATGATACGATGGATGTGTAATGTAAGCCTTAAAAACAGACTTAGATCAGAAGAACTCAGGGGAAGATTAAATCTGGACAGTATTGGGAGATGTGTTCAGAATAGGAGACTACGGTGGTTTGGTCACATTGAGAGAATGGACGAGAATGCTTGGGTTAGTAGATGTAGAGCAATTGATGTAGCAGGTTCAGTAGGTAGAGGAAGGCCAAAGAAAACATGGGGGGAAGTGATACGGTTAGATTTGAGAGAAAGAGGAGTTAGTAAAGAGCTGGACAGAGATAGGTTAGCTTGGAAGGCTATTTTCTAAAAAAAACGTCCAACGCATGCCAGCATGTAAGAAGGACGTTAAACCGAATATGATGATGATGATGATGACACATACATATATTACATACATACATACATACATACATATATTACATACATATACATACATACAGTACTATGGTTAATTTGTCAAAATTAGTATCCATCAATTTGTCCTCAAAAGAATTTGCCTTTAACTTTTTGGTCCGCATGCAAGAACATTTATGGTGTTGGCGATGGGTTGGTATCAGTACGATGGCTGTGTTGTTTGTCTATGGAGCTTTTGTACCGGTACCACGCTATTGTATTCACCACGGATGTATGTTCTTGCATATGATGGTGTGGTAACGGTATGATGGCTTTGTTGTTTGTTTGTTGTATTGCTATCACACCATCATAACCACCTCGGATGTTGTTGAATATAATTGATTGATTGATTGATATTAGATGCCACAACAGCGAGGCCATATGGCGCCCGAGGAAGAAGGTGATTGAGTGGTGGGACAGTAAGCACAAAAGGTAATAGATGAAAATACGGGACAATTAGAGAAGAAGAAGTGGGCATCCCTTTTTAGTGACCTTTGTTGAATATAGTCCATTGATTGACCACTGCAGGGTTCACCACACATTGACCTTGTTGATGTTGAGGAAGACACACCCAAGATGCAAGACATACGCACCTCAATGATTGACCGACGCCACGACACTGTTAATGTGACGAGAGGTTGGCTGAGGGTAGACGAACATCACTGGCTTCCCAATAGTAATGTCCAGATCTCCTTCACTGCTATACCCAAGACAAGATACAGGTGAGGTTGGTGGATACAATAATTCCTTGTTGTTTTTCACTGTTGTTGTAGAGAGTAGGGTGGAAGGAGGGGGGGGGGAGGTAGAGGGACAGGGTGAGGGTGGGATGGGAGGAAGAAAAAGGGGGAATGGGGGGAGTAAGGGAGAGAAGGAGTAAGAGAGAGTGAATGTGAGGTGTGAGAGGAATCAGGGAGGAAGAAAAGAGGAAGAGAGAAAGGGAGGAAGAAAGAGGGAGGGTGGGGAGTAAATGAGAGGGAAACAATTGTACAAAGTGTTATATAAATTATACTATTTTCCAACCAATTCCTTTTTACCATAACAGTGTTGGTCTGGTAACAGTGTGTTATATAATTATACTGTTTGCCAACCAATCCCTTTTTACCATAACAGTGTTGGTCTGGTAACAGTGTGTTATACAGTATATACTATTTTCCAACCAATCCCTTTTTACCATAACAGTGTTGGTCTGGTAACAGTGAGGAATGATGAGTTGGGTGAGTTGGTTGTTCGGGATCAAGACACGTCTATGATGACTCCACTCAACTTCTCCACCATGTTAATTGCTCCTTGGCCTTACTGTCCTCACCGACACCCTCCCTCAGATCCCTCAGAGCTTACCAGACTCATGGAGGATATATGGAAGAAGGAACAAGGATGTTAGTATTCTATTATTATACTATTGGTCACAAGAATTCATACACTCGCTGTTGTTTTTGAGGGTTTATAACATATAGAAAATGTAAGACTATGTAACTGCAATACAACATTATTAATAGGTTTGTTGTTTTGCAAACACAGAGTCACTTGGTAGACCATTCATTACAGTACTGTACTTCCAGAATAATAACACCTCTCTTTCCATATAAACTGTGTAAGAAATCCTGAGGCAGATATAAAAAAAAAAAAAAAAAAGAAGTTTACAGATTCACAGCATATATACAGTAGTAATTGTATGATACAGTTGGCCCTCAATATAAGATTAATAAATTTAGCACATATTTTTATTGTTATTATTATTATTATTTTTTTTTTTTTTTTTTTTTTTTTTTTTTTTATTATTATTATTATTTTTATTGTTATTATTATTATTATTTTTATTATTGTTATTATTATTATTATTATTGTTATTGTTATTATTATTATTATTATTATTATTATTTTTATTGTTATTATTATTATATTCTTTTATCTCTTATCTCTATTAAACATATTCCTCCTCCTCCCTCCCTCCCTCCCCCTTAGGCCGCAACTCCCTGGTGGAAGGTCTGTTATGGTCGCAGAGTTGGACTGACGACCTCTTTGAGAGTTGGAGAAATAACTTGCCGCAGGACGTCATTGGTCGAGCTGTGTTCACACGATTTGGACTCACCAGGTTCTACCCAGGGAGGTGAGTTGGACCTGTTAATGCTATAATAATAATAATAATAATAATAATAATAATAATAATAATAATAATAATGATAATAATATACAGTAAATAGTAATAATAATAAAAAGAATAGCAGTAACAATAACAACAATAATATAGAGTAAATAATGATAATAACAATAACAACAATAATATAAAGTAAATAATAATAGTACTGTAATAATAATAATAATAGCAATAACAATAACAACAGTAATAATAATAATAACAACACTAATAATAATAATAATAATAATACAGTAATGATAACAAAAATACCGAGTAATAATAATATTTTTTTATTTATTTTTTCTTGCAGCCAGAGGGAGTCGGTTGAGAAGTGGAGAGACCCCTGGAAGAACACAGCTTTAAGAAGAGGTGGAGTGACCAAAGGCGTGTCTGTTATACCACACACTGATGGTGCCTTTATATCAACCCCGGTGTTTGTTAAGAAGAGTGGACGAGAGGCGTTGGCTGCAGGTAATGTGTGGTGTGGGGAGGAGGAAGAGGGAGAGATGAAGAGAGGGTAGGAGAGGAGGAGGAAGAGGGACAGGGTGGGGTGGGACAGGAGGCATTGGCTGGCTGCAGGTAAAATGTGTGGTGTGGGGTGTTGAGGGATGGAGAGAGGGTGGAAAGGAGGGACAAATAATAGGGAAGGGAGTGGCAGGGGGGAGCTAGAGGGACAGGGTGGGGGTGGGACGGGAGGCACTGGCTGCAGGTAATGTGTGGTGTGGGGTGTGAGGAGGAGGAGGAGGAGGAGGGAGAGATGGAGAGAGTGTAGGAAGGAGGGAGAGGGACAGGGTGGGGGTGGGATGGGAGGAGGATAAAAGGAAGGGAGAATGGGGGGAGTAAGGGAGAGGGGAGTGGAAGAGGAGGAGGTAGAGGGATCAGGGATGAGGAGAATGAAAGTGGGTAAGAGAAAGAGAGAAAGGGAGGAGAAAAGAGGGAGGGTGGGGACTGGGGAGTAAATGAGAGGGCAACAATTGTAATACCTTGATTTCTGGTGGGCATAGTTTGGAGGAATAAGTAGCTCTCCAATTAACCAACAAGAGAATATCCCCCTTATCCTACATGAGAATCCCCTTATCCTACAATCCTCTTTATCCTCCTATACAGTTGTTGGTGTGAATGTAACGAGTCGTAGGCTTCGTGAGGATTTGGTCAAACATCTTGCCTTCTTTGATCTCAATAAATACCTGGTGCTGTTGGTTGATGATGGAGGATTCATTGTATCAGCAACCAGTACTGAGGTAAGCAAAGGCATCATTCTAATTCACTTAAGGAACCCTGTGATCATGTTTGAAAATTGGAGGCTTCTGATTCCACCTGACCATGCCACGAAACAGGCTCCTTCCCTTCCATATAGTTGGTGTTTCGTGGCCATATTTCAAGGACTCATTTATCTACAATTTTCTGAAAAATTGGAGGATAGTGAGTCCTTCAAACCTTGCCATGAAACACCACCTTTATGGAAGGAGCTTGTTTCGTGACATAATCGGAAGGAATCAGAAGCCACCAAGTCTCATACACGATCACAGGATCCTTAATACAACACATTGTTACAATTATATACATGTACAAAATCTCACATGGTGTCATTTGTATACCCTTTCATCTACCATGTGTACAGTTGTGGCACATAGTCCTTGACCAGCTAGGGTGTAAGGGGAAGTCTGGTCAAGAACTATATAGGTGCCACAACTGTACCACAATATCCATTCGTTCCACAGCTCCACGGCAAGAAGCTCCAAGGCGAGTTTATCGGTGAGTTGGAATATCCTCTCTTAGACACACTGGTCAACCTTGGAGTGTACGGACAAGAGACCTTCATTGATGTCCAGGCTTTGTGTCCCGTGGGTCAAGAATATACCGTCAGTGCTGGATGTAGACCACCATCACTACTTACACTAATTATTACCTTCATCAAGAGTATGATTGGATGTGTCCAGTATTACACATGTTTGATATACAGGTGTGTTGTTGTTGTGTTTCATTTAGTCATTTCAGAGTGTGATGAAATTCAGTATGTGTATAATATGTATGTACAGTATTGAATTTTTCAGTATTGTACTGTATTTTTCTGTAATCTATTGTATTTTTCAGGACAGTATTGTATATATTTTCTATACTGTACTATAATTTTTTGTATTGTATTGTATTTTTCAGTAATCTATTATATTTTTCTGTAATCTATTGTATTATTCAGTATGATAATGTATTTTTTTTAAACAATATTGTGTTTGTCAGTATGATATTATATATTTCAGTATGATATATATTGTAGCTATTCCATATAACATTGTATTTTTCTGTAAACTGTTGTATTATTCAGTATGATAATTGTATATGTCAGTATAATATATATTGTAGCTATTCCATATAACATTGTATTTTTTTTCAGTTTTATGTTAGCCCTTATAATGCCTGGAGTTGATGGCTGGACAGAGTGGGGAATGACACAGATGGGAGGATTAGAAGCGTGTAAAATGGAACACACTATATACCATTTTGATGACGACAACAATAACAAGAGAGAAATCATGGCTGGCTCACTAGCATGTAACAATCACACTGTAGAGGTGAGTTGATTAATGGGATAGTGTGCAGTGTTGGTGGTAATTCTGGAGTAAATGATTCCTCCAAGCACTTCAAGGCAACTGGCAGGTCACTATTAATATTTTTGCTTAACTGGTCCTGTTTCCTGGCATACTTTGGAGGAATCGGAGCAATCTAACATAGCAAAATGAGATTCCACCCCTTCCTATCTCATCAAAAATATATCTTTCAATACAGTAACTTTGTCTCATCTTTCTATCTCATCAAAAATAAATCTTCAATACAGTAACTTTGTCTCATCATCATATCTTCATCAAAAATAAATCTTGAGTAACTTTGTCTCATCATCCTATCTCCGTCAAAAATATATCTTCAATACAGTAACTTTGTCTCATCTTCCTATCTCCATCAAAAATATATCTTCAATAGAGTAACTTTGTCTCATCTTTCTATCTCATCAAAATAAAATATATCTTCAATACAGTAACTTTCTCTCATCTTTCCAACTCCATAACATAATTTTTGAGTAAGTTATTCTCTCCTTGCTGTCTGTACTGTAGTTTGCGGTGAAGCGCCTCCCGAGTATCAACGCAGCGCTGGTGTGGCTCGAGATAAGTGTAGTGACTGATGGAGGTTGTGGTGTGTTGTCATCACTACCCGGTGTGGTTCCCAGGAGAGTAAGTAACGCCGACCCGTGTGGCTACAAGGGAAGGTATCGACGCAGACCACCAACCTGTCTCGTCAGTAATATCACAGTGAGTATACAGCACACTAACACACACACACACACACACACACACACACACCTTCATATTAAACTTACGTACAACACACCCCCATAAGGTACAACACATATCCTTACAACCTTCCATGTTATACCTTGCTTTCCACACATTCATACAGTATATAGTTTTATCTCAATAGGTTGGAGAGTTGGGTTATAGTAGGAGTAAGAATGAATATAGTATAGTATATATAAATTAACAGTATATTATTATTTATTTCTTTATTTACAGGTTGGTGAGTTGGGATGCAGTAGGAGTTCAAGGAGTGTGTGTTCATCGCTGACTCTCACTTTAATCATGTTCATATCATCTGTTTGGATAAAGAAATTCCACTCCAGTTAAAGGGAGTAATAATTTACAGTGTTAAAATTGGTGGTAAGTCTGGAGCAAGCAAATAAATGATTCCTCCAAACTATTCCAAGCAAGTAACTGATTCCTCCAAACTATTCCAAGCAACAAGCCATCATTATATTCATTCATCTGGTCCTGTTGTTTCGTGGCATACTTTGGAGGAATCAAGGTGCTCCTATGTACCAAAAATATACTATCTATCCTCTTTATTACAGTGTTGGTGGTAAATTAATCTGGAGTAACTGACTGACTGATTCCTCCAAATTATTCCAAGCAACAACAATTAAAAGTGATTTATTGACCCTGTGTTATATGGATATTTGTGCTAAAATTAATCATCTTATATTGAGGCTTTACTGTCCTCACATTCAATTCATCCTGGTGAAAATGCACTTTGTATTCCCTTCAAAGTACTGTACACTTCATAATATGACCTAATTCTTATATACAGTACCGTACACATTTTTCTTGCATTCCAGTGTTCAAGTGTTTGTGTAAATTTGTGGTGGTGTTATTTGTGTTCAGATTGTGTAAATTTTTGGTGTTATTTGTGTTAGATTGTACAGTACAGTTCAGTAGTTAAGTTACTTTATTGAAAATGTCAAGAAATTAAGGGGAGATTCTCTTGTTGGTGAATTGGAAGGCCACTGATTCCTCCAATCAATGTTATGAAACAGGTGCCCTCAGTGGTACTAATAGGAGATCTGTTTCATGGCATAGTTTGGCGGAATCACAGACCTTCCAATTCACCAACAAATGAATTAATCTCCCCTTAATAATAATAATAATTGGAATATATTTACCCATTCTACCAAATGTATGAATAATATTAATTTTATGGTAAAAGTTTTATTCCCACAGCATGATGGAATTGATGCCTCCTGTATTTTACATAATTATATATTTAACACAGAAGTAAGGGAGTAAAGAAGTACAATGTGGGTAAATCTGGAGCAACCAATTCCTCCTTCAAAATATTCCAGGCAACAGGACACCATTATTTTATTCCTCTGGTGTTGGTAAATCTGGAGCAACCGATTCCTCCTTCAAAATATTCCTTCCCTCCCTCCCTAGCTCCTTTCGTCTCCTTCCCTCCCCCCTCAATCCCTCCCTCCATAGCTCCTTTCCTCTCCTTCCCTCTGTTACTATTTTTCCTTCCCTCCCATCATCTGTATGTGTGTGTGTTTAAACTTTTAACCACAACTAGACACAGAATATATACGTATACAGTATAGTAGATAATTATACACACAATATATGCCTATCTATTTATATACACAAATATAGATAATAATTAATATAAATATTCATCTTGAAGTCTGTATATAGGTGAATGTAATGTATATAATAATAATAGTAATAATAATAATAATAATAATAGTGTGCCTTAGAGGGTAACTATACTCATTCATTACATATATTTACATTTTAATAGTACTGTACTGTAGAAAAATTAACATTGAAATAATTACTGTACCGTGAACTCTCATTTTACACTAGTATTTTGTGTGAAAAAAAAGTATATATATATATATATATACAGTATATATAATTGTGTACAGAAAACCCTTATTTGTACAGTACACTAATATTATGGGTGTGTAATGTAATGTAATGTACAGAAAGTGTTTACAGTACAGCACATATATTCATTACACACACACACACACACACACACTATTTCACATTATATAATATGAGAGTTTACTGTATATTTATAATTGTTGTTGTCGTCATTGAGAAATATTATTGTATTGTTGTGAGGTCAATGTTTTTTATGTCATTAATTAAGGGACCGTGTGATGAAGTCAGAAAATTGGAGGTAAATGAGTCCTCCAGATATTGCCACGAAACACCACCTATATAGAAGGAGCTTGTTTTGTGGCATAGTCGGAAGGAATCAGAAGCCTCCAATTTTCTTACATGATCACAGGGTCCTTGTATCTTGGTAGAGGTTTGTAAATATGGTTATGTAAACTTGGATTTTGTTTCTGGCATTTATTATTATTATAAATAGTAGTAGTTGTAGTTGTAGTAGTAGTAGTAGTAGTAGTAGTAGTATTTATATTTTTGTTATTATTAATGTTTGTGGTATTATTATTATTATGATTATTATTTTCATTGTTGTTATTTTCATTATTTTGTATTATTATATTATTATTATTATTACAGTATTAGTAATATTTATAATACTGTATAGGTTGTATTTTCACTGTGTATTTCTCCTCTTCCATTCAGTCTTCTCTCTTCTATGCATAATTTTTATATATATCATTTTTTACCCTCATTGCTCAGTAGATTATCATATAAATAATAATAATAACAATAATAATAATAATAATAATAAATGGGATTAGTATAAGGTAATAAAATGTACAGTGTATTATGATGTCATCTTAACACAAATAATTATATACATTTCATAATACGTAGCTACTGATATGATAGCTAATGGTGCCTATATACATGTAGTGTGTATTACTATACTCGTTATTTTTTCTGTAGCTAATTAATGGTAGTAAAGATCAATTATTGTCGAAGGTGGAGGGTTACCAGAAAGGTAAGACGGTACCAAGAGTAAGTATCATTGTTGGAAAGGTCTGTAGGAAGGTTAAAGGGAAGGTACAGGTATACCCGTGTCTTCCCACTGACCTTCGACGATTTTTTCCAAAATTATCCAAAACTTCTGTGAGAAAATAGATATGATGAACATAGATATTTAAACATTAGAAGGCAGTGAAGTCTCTAGTACAGAATATATTAATTAATTGTATCTTTATAATGTTAGATATTTATTTATTATTGACTTTTAAGTGGATTTATATTAGTGTTAAATTCTACATGCATACATACTGTAATATATATTTAGGAAATAAAATTAATTGTATCTTTATATTGTTACAGATTTATTTATTATTGACTTTTAAGTGGATTTATATTAGTGTTAAATTCTACAACATACTGTATTATATATTTAGGAAATATAATAAATTAAGGTTAGCACTAATTCAACAAACTATTTCAATAAACTAATTATTAAAGTTTTAATTCTCTGGTCCCCCCCTCCCCCACTACTTGACATTAATTAAGGGGAAATGGTAAATATTGAAAGAAATACAGTACCATTATTGCGTACGATTTTTCTACCTTCATTACCCATTTAATTAGACAATTCTAAAGACTATTTTCTTCTATGGCATTTCCTCCGCAAATGCCCCATTTCAAGATAGGGCATATTCAAATGGGGCAATTTGAATTACCTGACCTAACCTAGATCACAGCAGACTACTGGGACCTAACCTGGGTAAACTACCGGGAAATAATCGTGGTAAAGTACAGCAAATGACCGGGGAAAATACTGGGACCTGGCCGGATATGGCAACACTGCTACAAAACGTTAATTTTTTCAATAAATACCGGGGAAATTATTATTATTTTTTTTGTGTGTGTGTGTGTTGGAAGGTCTCTGATTCCTCCTAACTAATTACTATGCCAGAAAACAGACGCTCCCTCAATGGTACAGCCACAATCAAATATCCACCAACACTTTTCTTCCATAGTAGTAAATATCTTGGTAATAAAGAACAACACTTGCATGACTTTGCAGCACCTCATAATAATAAATGAGGGATTTGAAATGACGTAAAGTATTGTATGATTATATTTTGATATGATACTGATTTATTTGCACAATGGAAAGAATGTGTCGGTGGTTATTTGATTGTGGCTGTACTAATACGGAATCTGTTTCATGGCATAGTTTGGAGGAATCGCAGAAGCTTCCAATTTACCAACAAGAGAATCAATCACCTCTTAATTAAGCTATACAGTAGGTTAGGAAAGTAGAATGTATAGAGATCGATGGGTCAATTAGTGTAACAACAACAACAAAAATATCCACGTATTAAACTTGTATATAAAAGAATAATATGTGCATGAGTCGGTCCACAACACACTGGGAAAATTTCGGTTCACGACTTCATATGAGTTCTTGGTAACGAGATAATGGGATCTGGCAATTGTGAACAGTGACGTCAAGGCAAAACAATATTGTGATCGGTAAGGATTCCCAGCTGGGTTTCTCCCTCCATCTCACAGTCTCACTCTCTCTCTCTCTCTTTGGGTGGGCTGTATGCATGGATATCTATGGTGTTAACGATGGTGTAGTTACAAGTACTACAATGGCTGTGTAGTGTGTTTATGGAGTCATCGTACCACACCATTAAAAATGTCCTTCAATACGGGTCATTAGTATTTATATCACACGTGACCACTACGAACCATAACGAGCATCTTGCATTATTTTATTTTTATGCTCAATTTTCTCAGCATAGAATAAGATTTAAAACAACAACAACATCTACAATATAAAAAACTGCCCAGGGGGGCTGACGTTATTCTCTGTGAATATTAGTCATCTTCCACAGGGCTAGAATAAAGATTGTTGTAGGATCAGCTGGTCACTTTCTAGTGGATTTGACGAGATCTGCCCACATGGATTAAAAATCCACGTGAGGTGTACTGCAACCGGAGGATTTTTTTCTTTTCTTTTTCACTGCTGTGTGGACCGCCAGCACACGGGGTGCATTTCTCTTTGCATGCAGCAGTGTAAACTCCCTCCCCCTTATGGTCCCTTCAGGGCTGGTCTCATGGAAGGTACGGCCCCACTTGTAGCTCCTGTGGTAACGTGGACTTGGGCCCACACCACTGGTTGTGAGATCATAGACCTTCCCCCCAATCTCCCTGGTGATCGGAGGCCCCCAGACTCCCTGGTCCAGTAAGCTCTGGTCCCATTTCCCTGGGATGTGCTTCGGTAGCCCAGGCATATAGGGCCAGCCCCTCCTATATTTTAATTTGTTTTTTCACTGCGACCAGAGTGTACCAGGGGTCTGTGGGGCAGGAGGCCATTCTGCCCCGGGAGAACATCAACATCAACAATATATATATATATGAGGGTGGAATTTCCGCTCCCTCATGCAGCTGTTGATACACACACACACACACACACATCATGATAATAAAGATATCAGCTGGAAGCAATAATTATCAAGGGTTCTTCCCACTTATATTATAAACATCCATGAAACTTGAATGTTATTGTTATTGTTATTCTAAGACTTGGGACATCCCAAACCCGACAGACAGACAGACAACTTGGAGGTCAACAGGTTTAGTGAAATATTAAGGGGAAAGAATACTTTTGGTACATTGGAGCACCTTGATTCCTCCAAAGTATGCCAGAAAACAGGAATAATTTGCTCCTGATTTATCAACACTGTATCCTCCCCTTAAGGACCCTGTGATCGTGTATGAAAATTGGAGGCTTCTGATTCCTCCTGACTACGAAACAAACAAGCTCCTTCCATATATTTAATGTTTCGTGGCAATATTTGAAGGACTCATTTACCTCCAATTTTCTGACTACATCACGGGTCATGGGTCCTTTTAAGGGAAGACTCTTTTACTAGTGAATTGGAAGGTGTGTGATTCCTCCAAACTATATATGCCACGAAACAACAACAGATCTCCTATTAATTAGTACCATTGAGGGCGTCAGTCTGTTTTCTGCTTGGTATAGTTTGGAGGAATCAGTAGCTTTTCATTTCACTATGCAGCTTGGAAGAGTTTGGAGGAATCATACAGTTGTTCTGGATTATTCAGAGTGCTACATAGTCTCCAAATGGACCACAATAAACGAGAAACCTGTAAGGGGGTATAGTACACTGTTGGTATTTCTGGAGCAACCGATTCCTCCAAACTATTCCTAGCAACAGGACACCATTATTTTTGTCAACCTGGTCCTGTTTCTTGACATGCTGTGGAGGAATCAAGGCTCTCCAATGAACCAAAAGTATCCTACCCCCTTAAGGAGAGATTCTTTTGTTTGTTGGTGTTTGTGAAGGATTCTGATTCCTCCAAATTATGCCAAGTAACAGACACCCTTAATGTTACAAATGAAGGTATCTGTTTCTTGGTATAGTTTGGAGGAATCAGAGACCTTCCATTTTCACCATCAAGATAATTTCCTCGTAATATTGATACCTGCATGTGTGTGTGTGTCGCCAAATATTTTCGCGCAACAAAAGAGAGAATTCATCATTGTGTGTGTGTGTGTGTAACCTAGTAAGAAAAACAATAATGATAATAATGAAATGTAAAATGATCTTCACTGTCGGTCACGTAGTTGGGAAAACCAGTTCACCAAAACGTTTCAGCAGGCCAGCAGGGTTGAGATTCTTAGGACCCTGTGATCTTGTATGAAAATTGGAGGCTTCTTCTGATTCCTCCTGACCATGCCTCGAAACAAGCTCCTTCCATATAGATGCGTGTGTGTGTTTCGTGGCAATATTTGAAGGACTCGTTTATCTCCATTGTTTTGGGTCGTAATTCTGGAGCAAATGATTCCTCCAAACTACTCGATCCAGGCAACAGGATACCATTATTTTTCGTCATCTGGGTCTGTTTGCTGGCATACTTAATTTGGAGGAATCAAGGCTCCAATCTATTAAGAGTATAATACCTCCTTAATTAAATAGTTTTATCCCCAGCACCGCTATTATAATATTTACTCTCCGAATTTCTCCTCCACATTTCTCTTCTCATTTCCTACTTCCACCATGGAGAGAGAGAGAGAGAGAGAGAATGATAAAAATACGAGAAAAAAAAATTAAACTAACGTAATGTGAAATAATAATAATAATAATTACACACTAGGAAAATATTGAACACAGTTATGAAGGTTAACAAACCATGCATAGAATTTCATATAATTGTGTTATTGTTGCCAATCGTTTATTCACAACAAAAGACTTTTCAACTTGGGACTTCCCGCTCTGACATCACTTGGTTTTCCTACACTATGTATGGTGCCATTCTCCCATCTCTATTTATCTGTTATTTATCTGCCTCATTTACTTTAGTATGCATTTAACTATAGTCATATATCTTCCTCATGACATGTAACATTAAATTTAGCCCATGTTTCAAAATTGGTAGCGGTCGCAGATGTGTCGAAATTACGAATATATCAACAAATACTGAATAGATTATTATTGCAAACATTGGCAACCAACTCAGGTCCCACCACCACCACTACCACGTCCTAGACTCGTGTGTGTGTGTGTGTGTGTGTGGCTATATATATAAAGCGGCAAGAACCGGTGTTACATCAGACGGTGGTAACCAGTCAAAGAGAGAGGTTGAGTATATTATAATCACAACACCACAACAACAACAACAGAAGATGAGAGTGTGTGTGTTGAGTGTGGTGGTGATGGTACTGGTGTGTGCGGTGTGTCTGCCTCATCACACTGCCGAAGCTCAGGGATGGGAAGCTCTCCTCCCAATCCTGGTTGACAAGATTGGAGGGTAAGTAACTCAATCATTTTTATAAGTAATACTAAAAAATTTAAAGGGGAAAATGGAAAAAAATAAAATAAAATAAATAAAAATAAATAAATGAGTTACATAATAATAATAATAATAATAATGCACGTCAGGATTTTTTTTCTCTTAATGTGAATATAATGTAATTTTGTATTTTCATATAATGTAAATATAATGTAGTTTTTTTTTTTCTCAATGTAAATATAATGTAGTATTTATTTATTTTTATCTTATGTGCATATAAAATGTAATGTTTATTTTTTATCTTAATGTGAATGTAAAATGTACTGTTTATTTTTTATCTTAATGTGAATATAATTTAATGTTTATTTTTTTCCTCTGGACAGTTTATTCCGTAATGACCGAATTGAACTATTGGGTTACGACTGTAAATTGACCGTCAACCCAAAGATCAAAAGATTTCAACTATATTATAAGGGACGATTTTGGTGCCCTGGATGGACCAATATTAGAGGAGAAGGTTAGTACAATTATAATGATAATAATAATAATAATAATAATAATAATAATAGTAATAATAATGATAATATCATTAGAGGAGCAAGTCAGTACAATAATGATAATAATAATAATATCATTAGAGAAGGTTAGTATAATAATAATAATAATAATAATAATAATAATAATGATGATAGAAAGAATAATTAACTACAGTGTTGTATTTTGATGTGTAAAATCGTCTACCGCCAGCCATTGGTCGGTTCACTAACATTAATAACAAAAACTATTTGTACTGCTCTGTTATTTCATATTATTACAATGAAATAACGTTGCTGTTATTGTTGTTTTTATTACAATGAAATAACGTTGTTGTTCATTACAATGAAATAACGTTATTGGTTATATAATACAATGAAATAACGTTGTTTTTATTACAATGAAATAAGGTTATTGTTTATAATTATGATACAATGAAATAATGTTGTTGTTGTTTATTACAATGGGATAAGGTTATTGCTGCTTATTTTATTACAATGAAATAACGTTATTGTTGTTGTTTTTTGTTTTGTTATCAGCTGAGACGAGGAGTAACTCTGGTGTTGCTGGGAGGACAATCACAGACTTTGTCACCAAGGCACACAACTCTGGTCTCATTTCTGAACAGGATGCTCAACAATGGATCGACTCACACTAACACATATTATCATTTATACAGTCTTCAAAGGTCAATCCCTCCCTCCCTCCTTCCTCTTTTCCTTGGTGCTTGCTTGTTTGTTTGATGTTTCTCTTCGTCCTGTCTCACCTCACTATCTCACCTACCTATCTCCCTTCACTATCTCACTTCACTATCTCACCTACCTATCTCACTACCTCACAGTCTCACCTTCCCCCTCATTTCCACCTACTTCTTTCGTGTTTAATGTCTTACCCAGTCCTATAAATTCTTCACCTGTTCCTTCCTTTCTCACGTCACTATCACCTTAGTAACCTCTCGTCCTACAGGGTGTAATATTTCCAGGCCTATATGGTGGTCTTCTTTCATCCCCTAAAATCACACTACGTAAACACCCTGTATATTCATCTCATTTACCTATTTTCTATTTACCTATAATTATTGGACTATGAAAGATCAATATATATAATTATACGGCACTGAGTCATGTGTGTATATATATTTTAGCTAAAACACACTGACTATAATTACATACACTTGGTTTATTATTATTATCACTATTACAGAAATATATGTATATGATAATTATTATACCATTCTGTCTATTTTCTTGACAATAAAAAAATATGTGCTGTCTCACGACCTATATAAGTGTATTATTTTGTGATGTCCTTGATGGCTATAATATAATATGATGTTATATAATGTGTACCACGAAACAGTTCTCCCCATGTAGTAACAACTGAGGTCTATTGTTGCTTGGCATGGCTTGGAGGAATCAGTAGTCATCCAATTCACCACCAACACATTTTACCCATAAACACACATACACATACACAGAGGAAACAACAACAACAACAACAGATGCTTAATTAAAGGGGGAAAGTTTGTGTTGGTGGTAAATCTGGAGTAACTGAATCCTCCAAACTATTCCAAGCAACAGAACACCATTATTTTTATGTTCATCTGGTCCTAGTTGTTTCCTGGTGGCATACTTTGGAGGAATCAAGACACTCCAATGTATCAAAAGTGAATTACCCTCTTAATAATATAATCATCATCTCTTCAACATATTTATTGCACATTATTTTATACAATTTTTTAATTTTTTACATTTGTATAAAAGTTCATGGATCTATAATACAGTAACAAAATAATTATAACATCAACAAATGTCTTCCATATTGTATTTACATATATGTTTTAACAACTGACTGATTGAAGGAAGAAATTGAGAGAAAGAGAGAGAGAGAGAGAGAGAGAGACGGACAGAGATAGAGAAAGAGAGAGACAGACAGAGATAGAGAAAGACAGACAGACAGACAGAGAGAGATAGAGACAGAGAGAGAGAGGGGGGGGGGAGCCAGACCCACCAATTAACATATAACTGATCATTACAAAAATATAAAATGAATAACCTTAATATTCGGAGGGGGGAGGGGGTTGTAGCTCCCCTTCAGTATTCACTCATTAAAAACGAAATCAACCTACAATCCTACACACACACACACACACACACACACACACACACACACACACACACACACAGTCTTCAATATCCCGCAGGAATTCACACACACACACACACACATTTTCATTAAAATGCCCAGTTGTTTTAAAGATTCTTGAGGAACTTGGGTATACAATAGATAGATTTAGCAGTAACTAACCTATCACTACTTCCCCACTTCTTCTTTGTGTATTTAGCAGTGACTAACTACTCCCTCCCTCCCTTGCTTCCTTCCTTCCTTCCCTTCCTTCGTGACTAACTAACTAACCACTACTCCCTTCCTCCCTCCCTTCCTTCCTTCCTTCCTTCCCTTCCTTCGTGACTAACTAACTAACTAACCACTACTTCCTCCCTCCCTTCCTTCCTTCCATTTTCAGAGGCTCTTTAGGAACTTGATGACAGGTTTGTAGACTTGTTCACCGGCTGTCTCTGCCCACATAAAGTCCGCGTGGTTAAAGTCGTGGGTAGGGACGCGATAGTTGAGAACCACGTTAGGTAGTTGGCTGGCAGTCAGGGCAATATCCTGTAGGTATCGATAAATATATAAATGATATATATGCACACACACACACTCAAATGAAACTATTATTATTATTATTGAGCATGTTAGAATGGTTTATTATTATATAGTGTGGTGGGTAAATGGGTATATCTGACACACACACTCAAATAACACAATTGTTATTATTATTATTATTATTATTGAGCATGTTAGAAAGGTTTATTTAGTGTGGTAGGTAACTAGGTATATCTGACACACACACAGGCACACACACACACACACACACTTATACTCTAAGACTTGATATAATTAATTAAAGCTCACCTTAGCATCGACCACCCAGTCATTATCAGACCAAAACATTCCCACAGGAGCAGTAACACGACTGAGTAGGTAAGGAGGGGGTGTAGTCTGGCCATATTCTTTGTGGTTTCTGGAAGGGCTGCCGTAATCGAAGGCTTGGAATCTCTCTGTATGTATGGGGAAAGGAATTAGGGAATGAACTATATTGTGTTATGTGTGGGTTGGATGTATATGTGGAGGTAAAGGTTTGAACTGTACCTACACCGACACTTATATACATACATACACACATACAGAGAGAGAGAGAGAGAGAGAGAGAGAGAGAGAGAGAGAGAGAGAGAGAGAGAGAGAGAGAGAGAGAGAGAGAGAGATATACCAATAACAACACAGAGAGAGAGAGAGAGAGAGAGAGAGAGAGAGAGAGAGAGAGAGAGAGAGAGAGAGAGAGAGAGAGAGAGAGAGAGAGAGAGAGAGAGAGAGAGAGAGAGAGATACCAATAACAACACACACACACACACACACACACACAGAGAGAGAGAGAGAGAGAGAGAGAGAGAGAGAGAGAGAGAGAGAGAGAGAGAGAGAGAGAGAGACCAATAACAACGCACACACACACACACACACACACAGATAGACAGACAGACAGACAGAGACAGCAATAACAACAACACACACACACACACACATAATAAGAGTATACATGTTTGTTTACATTACCTGCATCCACAATCTGTAGTAGTTGAGTAAAGATGTGTAGACCAGTACCAGCTGGAGTGTGGGCATAGATCACAGGTAGGTATTTCTATATGGGAGAAAAAGAGAGAGAGGAGAGGAGAGGAGGGAGGAGAGAAAAAATACAGATAGGAGGGGGGAGGTGAGAAAAAGAGAGGGAGGAGAGAAAAAAATAGAGGGTGCATGGAGGGGGGAGGGAGGAGAGAAAAAGAGAGATGGAAGAAGGGAGAGGGGGAGAGGAAAAACAAAAGGGAGGGGGGAAGACAGGGAGAGGAGAAAGAGAAAAAAGAGAGGGGAGATGGGAGAGAAAAAAGAGAGATGGAGGAGGGAGAGAAAAAAGAGTGGGGAGGGGGGAGGGAGGAGAGAAAAAAGAGAGTGGGGAAGGGGGAGGGAGGAGGGGGAAAAAGAGTGAGGAGAGGGGAAGACAGGAGAGGAGAGAGAGACAAAAGAGAGAGTGGAGGGGGGAAGACAGGGAGAGGAGAGATATGAGAGAAAAGAGGAGAGGTTTGGAAGGAAGGAAAAATGTATGTTTTAATTTTGACCATTGAGATTCCCTTGTTGGTGAATTGGAAGGTTTCTGATTCCTCCTAACTTTACCAAGAAACAACAGCTTCCCCATTAGTAGTACCAGTCTGTATGTCTGTGTGTGTCTGTTTTCTGGTATAGTTTGGAGGAATCAGTAGCCTTCCAAAATAGGAACTAAAAAAAAATAACTTCACCTTAACCAAACCTATTTTAATTAAGTAAGGGGAGATTTTCTTGTTGGTAAAATTGGAAGGCTACTGAATCCTCCAAGCTATGCCAGGAACAGACACACACCTTAATGTTAGTTAGTAATAAGTGTATCTGTTGTTTCGTGGCATAGTTTGGAGGAATCAGAGACCTTTCAGTTTACACACAATAGTATCTCCCCATAATTACCACCCAATCATATGAAGGTATAGAATGCACAATAAAATAATATAAATAACTATATTACTGAACTATAGTATATATCATAATTATACATTCAAACTATTATTAACATATTAAATACGTACATATTTACACACTAAACACATACATAGCTTATTAAAACACTTACAATACACACTAAACACGTACAGTACATACAATACACACTACACACATATGTATACACCAATAAAAACACGTACACATAGCCTACTATAAAAAAACAAAAAAAACACACACACACACACAAATTATCAGAAGTGTTGTGTGTGCCTAAACATACATAACTTTAAAGAACAATATGATAATATGGATTTTGAAATACGGGACATTACAAACTGGACTCAATCCTGTAAAGATATAAATAGGTAAGAACACACACACACACACACACTAACCTTATCGACATAGTTACTGTTGGGTCCGTTGATAAGGAAGTGAATGAAGGTACAGAACGGACTCAGTATGGATAATTCACTACAGATACCAGACCATTCAACACGACTTCTTGTTAATGGGACAATTTCGTGAACTCCACTGCGGTGTAACCCTTCCTGAAATAGGGTTGGGGTTGGGGTTAAGTTGGGTTGCATGGGGTTTGGGAGGAGAGAGAGAGGAAAAGAAGGGGAAGGGAATGGGGGAGATAGGAGGGGGGAGGGAATGGGGCGAGAGAGAGAGAGGGGAAAGGGGTAGAGAGAGAGAGAGAGAGAGAGAGAGAGAGAGAGAGAGAGAGAGAGAGAGAGAGAGAGGATGAGGGTATGTGTGTGTGTGTGTGTTAAAAAAAGAGAGAGAGAGAGAGAGAGAGAGAGAGAGAGAGAGAGAGAGAGAGAGAGAGAGAGAGAGGAGAGAGAGAGAGAGAGAGAGAGAGAGAGAGAGGAGAGAGAGGATGAGGGTGTGTGTGTCAGAGAGAGAGAGAGAGAGAGGATGAGATGAAGGTGTGTGTTTGTCAGAGAACGAGAGAGAGGATGAGGGTGTGTGTGTGTCAGAGAGAGAACGAGAGAGAGAGAGTGTATGTGTGTGTGTGTTAAAAAGAGATAGTGTGTGTGTGTGTGTGTGTGTTCTATCCATCATACTTACAGAGAGTTCGTTTATAAAGAGTGACAAAACTCTATGAGGTCCCATTTTGTTGTGCATATAAGCAGCTGGAGCCAAGGCAGCAATACCACGCAACTGAAATACAAACAACACAAATATAATACAAAATAATAATAATAATAATAATAATAATAATAATAATAAAAGAATGAATAACAAAAGTAAATACTAGTAAAATTAATATAAATATAATATAGTTTGAATTAGAACAGTAAACGTTGAAATGAAACAGAAACAGACAAAATATATTACTAAAAATTGAATAAATAAATAAATAAATAACAAAAATAAACAAGAATTAAGTTAAGAAATTGTCAATGCAAATTTCAGTGACACGGAT
>JAWQEG010008066.1:0-5000 GCA_033782935.1 Petrolisthes cinctipes
TACAATTTTTTTTCTGTTCCTACTATTTTTTTTTTCTGTTCCTACTATTTTTTTTCTGTTCCTACAATTTTTTTTTTCTGTTCCTACTATTTTTTTTTTTCTGTTCCTACTATTCTATCTCTTCTCTCTGGCTTGTCGTGTCTATTGGTTTGCAGTGACGTGTAAAACATCAACAACAACAACAACAACAACAACATCCCGGAATGCATCGGACATAACACTCTGTCCAAAAAGTTAAGGGGAGGTTCTCTTGTTTGTTGGTAAATTGGAAGGCCACTTGTCCCTCCTAACTGTATAAAAAAAAATAGTGGTACTAAGAGGGTATATATTTGTTTCGTGGCAAAGTTAGGAGGAACCAGAGACCTTCCAATTCACCAACAAGGAAGCTACATTTACTTTTTATTAAGGGGGAAGTTTTGTGTTGGTAATTCTGGAGCAACTGAATCCTCCAAACTATTCCAAGCAGCAGAACACCATTATTTTTGTTAATATGGTCCTATTTCCTGTCATACTTTTTTGGAGGAATCAAGGCACTCAAATGTAACAAAAGCGAATTACCCCCTTAATTCTGTAGTGATAGGGACACTCTGGTCTAAGGCATCACGGTATAAAGTATAATTATAAGCTTGTCTTATACAAAATAGAATCTGTCTAAAATTTGGATACCTTCTGTACAAATTCTGGGAAACATTTATACACACTCGATGGAGAATATCGTTGCTAAAGGAAATACTATACTTTCGGTACTTTAAAGTGCCTTGATTCCTCTAAAGCTTCCCAGGAAACAGGACCAGATTAACAAAATTAATGGTGTCCTGTTGTTTGGAATGGTTTGGAGGAATCAGTTGCTCCAGATTCACAAACACTAGAATTTCCCCTTACTTGTCGACATACTGTGAAAAGTGGAAAATGCTTTTGAAAAATTGACGTAAGCCATTTGGCCGAACATGCCAAAGGCTTATCCCTCGTATGAAAATATATAACTTTCAGGTGAATTTGTTAACGATTTATATGTTTGGGCTGCCCGTCCTGCCTGTTAAAAACTAAATCCTTATTCACACATTATACCCCCGTTTATGCATTGTGTAAACAGTCATACAACAGCTTCGATATGACTTGTAGTTTCGTTAAGGGGATAGTATACATTTGGTAGCCTCCACTAGAGCGCCTTGATTCCTCCAACATTTGCCAGGAAACAGGATTACTTTAGATTAACAAAAATAATGGTGTCCTGTGGCTTGGGTTAGTTTTGAGGAATCACTTGCTCCAGATTTACCAACACTGTACTTCCTCCTTAAGCCAATCACGATCAGGCTCTTCACTTTGCCTGGATTTAGACATTATATCATCGCTTCCTACTGACTGATGTGAGATCAAACGGCGTATATAGGGCCTACACACACACACACACACACACACACACACAAACACATTAAATATGGATGGGCCATAGACTTCCCTTCCTCTCTTCGTCTGTCCCTTTTCGTTATTATTATAAATTTTATCGTTATCGTAAACCTCTTCGTACCATCACCTTCATCTTTATAACTATCACCTCCCATACCACCACCAACAACACCACCACCACCACCAACACCACCACCATCACCACCACCATCAAACCACCCCCCACCTCACCATCACAAGAACCGCCCTCCTCCCTCCTAACAACCACCACAACAACCACCCACCTATAATGATCTCCAGCCACTCCCCCTTTCCTAAAAAAAAAAAAAAAAAAAAAAAAAAAGAGGGAGAGAAAAAAAATATTATAACTCCATCTTCCCATCCTTCCACCTACTGTTCTGTCCTCTTCCACTGTGGGTGTCTCTGTGGGTACCTCAAGTCTCCATAGAAGGCTCAAGTCACTTCCCACCACAGAGATCGTTCGGCCGGGATTTACCGCCATTGACAGAGCGATTTTAAAGCTCCTCCCCCTCCTCTTTCTTCTCCTCGTATCCCCCTTCCTCCTCCTCCTCCTCCTCCTCTCCCCTTCTCTACTTCTTCTTTTATCCTTTTACTTTTACTTTTCCTCGTTTTCTTATTCTTCCTGTCCTTCTATCATTTCCTTCATTCCCTCCTCTCCTTCATCCTATTGCCATTCTCTTTCCACCCCTCATTTCTCTCTTTTTCTCTCTATCTATCTGTCTATCTATCTTTATCTATCTTATCCTTTAGCTCTTTCTTTCTATTCCCAGCCAGGCACAGTCAGAGTCAAAAGTCGTCTTCATTCTTCTGTTCCCACCGTTTCCTTTGTTTCGTGTCTTCCAGTATAAAAAATCACTTCTTTTTACTAAGTCATGAAACATCTTAAGTTTCTGTAGAATTTTGAATGTTTAATTAGTTAATCTATCTATATATTAATCGATCTATCTATCCATATCAGAATCCATCTCTCTATCCGACTATCTATCAAACTATTTGTCTATTTATCTATCCATCAGCCTATCTCTGTCTATCCATTGTTCTTTATCTCTATCTATCTCCTTTTCCACCCCTTTCGTTTTTGCAGCAGGCAAGAGAGGACTTCTGCTAGCGACTGTACACCTGCATCGCTGAGCCCGCCTCCTCCCTCACAAACATTCCCGCCCTTTGTTGTGTCTTCTGAAAGGCCCGCCAGCCTGACCTTCAGCTGTACAGTCAAACCAACAACAAAACTCACATCTCTCACCACTGCCCCACCTATCCTACTGTACAGAGCTTGACGTTGTGATATTGTATTGGTACGTGTGAGGCGAATGTTGTGTCTATAAAATTGGTGAAAACGTCTGGGAAAACCAACAAAACTAATTTCTTTCATCCATTCCAACCTGAGGAGACTGATGTTGTGGTGTTGTATTTGTATGTACGTGTGAGGCGAATGTTGTGTTTATAAACTTTGGTGAAAACGTCTGGGAAAAACCAACAAAACTAATTTCTTTCATCCAATCCAACTCGACCTAGAGAGCTTGATGCTGTGGTATTGTATTGTTCAGTGAGAAACAATAGTCGTGTCCATAAAATTGGTGAAAACGTCTGGGAAAACCAACAAAACTCATTTCCTTCATCTAATCCGACCCTACCTGAGGAGACTGATGTTGTGGTATTGTATTGCTACGTGTGAGACAAATGTCGTGGCTATAAAATTGGTGAAGGAAAACATCTGGGGAAAAAAACGAATCATTTGACATGGGTGTGTGTCTGTGGCCTGGATTTCAGTGTGGTTCATTGTTTATATAATAATCAATTTATTGAACAAAATGATGTCACCACTTTTGTCTTTCACTGTCTATACACTCAAGGTCTGACGTCGCGTCCTTTACCACCAGAGGTCACTGTAATAACACACATGGCTTCTTAGTGTTCTTTTTTGTGCTCGCTTTTCTCAAGGCAAATGTGGCTCTCGTGGAGACTCTTGAAAGGTTAAAAATAATGTGGATACTGAAAACTTTACTCACAATACACTATAGCTCAAGCGATTACACTGTCCTTACTAGAAGGTCTGGCTGGTATTGTACATCAATTGCATATTCATATCACTGAGAAATATATATATGGTTTGTTCAGATTATTCTTCTAGCTATTATCCATTCAGACTGGTTGTTCAAAATATATTTTTCTCGAATCTTTAACAAGCATTGTGGACAACAAGACTAAAATCAATATTACGGACGTCGGACTGAAAGCAGTTTCTGTTGGTGACATGGTCTGAACACAATAATAGCGTGGCACAATGACTGTCTCCCCAGTGAGGCCGGAAGCTCTATAGCCTCAGCTCTGACAATGGAAATGTCTTAATGACGTAAGGGTGTGGGTGGATGTATATATATATATAGTTTCCACATTATAAATTCAGCATGTATGTTGTCATAATTTTATTGCATCCAAAACTTTGTCATTCGTTATGATTACCTCAGCATTTGTTTGTCTTGGCGGAAAATACGTGTATGATTCGCCACACGATAATATATGTGCATTTCAAAATATAAATTGTCTGGATCAAGGGACTGATATGAGTCCAAAACAAACTGTGTCCATCTATTATCAAAATTATTAATATTTGGGGGTATAAATAACTACAAACAAATAGGGGATTATTACCGTGAAATGCCGATCGCTAACACTAATTCATTTCCCTTTTGTATTCATATCAATATATTTCTGTGTTTAGTGGGCAAATACTCCTGACTAGTTATGTGTCCGTATTTACGACGACTTTATAAATATGAATGTGACGTATACTGGTATATATATAATTTATTCTGACTGACGATACATGTTCACAATAAATATCACAACATGGTCTTCTTTTACCTTACAGTCAAATCATTCCTTAAAGGGAGAGACTGTTGCTGGTGAATAGGAGATGAATGATTCCTCCAAACTGTGCCACCAAACAATTCCCCTTTACTAGTGACATTAAGGAGAGATTCTTTTGTTGGTGAATTGGAAGATCTTTGATTCCTCCAAACTATGCCACCAAACAGATGCCCATAGTGGTACTAATAGGGGATCATGCAGTTTTGTGTCATAGTTTGGAGGAATCATAGACCTTTCAATTCAACAACAAGAGCATTATCTCCCCTTAAAGTCGTCTGTTCCCTGGTGTAGTTTGGAGGAACCTGTAGCAATCTCTCCCCTCCAATTTGACCACCAGAGACGCTATCCCCTGAAGCCAATTTGCACCCTTCGGTATTCATTTCTGTGGAAGGGGTTTAGTTTGAAAACTTTTGGCGGAATTGGTCTTTTCAGAAGGTTGCTTTTCTGGCGGAATGGGTGTGGTGTTTTCTGACGCGGAAAGGAAAAATCATTCTTGGTATTGCAGTCCTGGTTCTTTTCCTCCTGCACTGCCGTAATAATGGGCTTTGCAGAATTATTGTTGATGGGCATTAGTACATCTGTTGTATTTTGTGTTTAGGTGAGGCAGTCATTTGATTGTTCGTACTTGATTGGATGCATAATCCTTGAATGCATGTATGTATGTTCATTTCCGCAGTATTCAGTCAATTGGTGCACTCCTG
>JAWQEG010008066.1:10000-19678 GCA_033782935.1 Petrolisthes cinctipes
TGGTATAGTGTATTATGTTATATTTATATTACTTAGCTAGGCAGGATCACAAGGAGGGAGTGTTGGAACAGGGAGAACTGGAGACACTTCTGCAGAGGCCACCCCCTTGTGAGGAGTTCCCGGAGGGAACGAGGCCTTAGAGCTATAGATAGACAGACAGATAGGCAGGACAGTGTTTTATGAGTGTATTATTGGTGTGTGTGTGTGTGTGTGTGTGTGTGTGTGTGTGTGTGTGTGTGTGTGTGTGTGTATGTGTGTGTGTGTATGTGTATGTGTGTGTGTGTGTGTGTGTGTGTGTGTGTGTGTGTGTGTGGTGAAAAGAAAAGAGTACCGTATACAAATAATAAATAAATAAAATACTTTCCCCCATTCATCCCCCTACTGCTCCTCCTCTTCCTTCTCTTCTTTCTGGTGTAATAAATGCAGCAACTAAAGCCTTGCCGACAGACTTATTTTATAACGTTTCCCTGAGAATCTGCATAAATGAATCATCCTTTCTCTTTCTCACGCACGGTTTGTTGGGGATCCACCTTTCTCACCTCACCTGGCACCCACCTACACCTGGCACCCACCTACACCTGGCACCCACCTACACCTGACACCCACCCACACCTGGCACCCACCCACACCTGACACCCACCCACACCTTGCACCCACCCACACCTGACATCCACCCACACCTGACATCCACCCACACATGGCACTCACCCACACCTGGCACCCACCCACACCTTTATTTTGGTTGATCCCTCCAAAGTATGCTCGGAAATAGGACCAGTTTAACAATAATAATGGTAGCCTGTTGCCTGGAGTAGCATAGAGGATTTAGTTGCACCAGATTTAGATTATCAGGATTGTATTACTTCCTCAATTTGTTTAGTTGTTATCTCTCTCTATGTAGGGGTCGTCTCAGTCCATTTTCCAATCATTCTCTCCTCGACTCCCGCTCCCCTATTCCCGTTTCATCTATCCCCCACGTCACCTATCTCCCTTTCACCTACCGTCACCTAACTGCAGTCGCTTCCACTTCACCTACTTTCAGGGTACTGTGCCTCCCTCCTGCCCTCCTTCTGTGTCCCATTACACCTCACCTAACCTAACTTCACGTCCAACACCTTCATTTCACAGCCTTCCGCCTCACTTGCTTTGCAGTGTCGGGTATCCTTCCTTTCCCTTCCCTTCTTTTCTCCTCTCTTTGCTTCTCTTCCAATCTCTCTTCTCTTTTCCTCTCTTCCATTTCTTTCCTGTCTCTTCTTCCCTTCCCTCATCTCAGCTTCCCATCTTATTTCCCATCTTACTTCCCATCTTACTTCTATATCCACTTCCCGTACTTTCCTCTTATTCATCTCTTCCTTCTTCATTCCTTATTCCTTTCTTATGACGCATCTCAACCTGATTCCATCTTCTGCTCATCCATCTTCATTCCTACCTTCTTATTCTCTTTGCATCCCAGCCTCACTCCGGGGATGTTGAGAGGAAGGAAAGGGGAGTGAACAAATGGTAGGAAAGTTGAGAGGAAGGGAGGGAAGTGAAGATATGGCAATGGTTGTTGAGAGGAAGGAAGGGGAGTAAATATATGGCAGAAGATGTTGAGAGGAAGAAAGGGGAATGGTAATTATGGTAGGGAATGCTGAGAGGGAGGAAGGGGAGTGAAAATGATGGCAGGGAATGCTGAGAGGAAGAAAGGGGAGTGGGAATGGGACAGAAAATGTTGAGAAGTAGGAAGTGGAGTGCAATGAGACAGGGAGTGTTATGAGGAAAGAGGAAGAGTTTGGTTAAAGCAGGACTATACTACAGTCATGCATGTGTCACTGTGTATAGCTTTAAAGTCAAGGGAGATTTGCTGTTGTGATTCCCTAGTGAGGCTCTCTTGCTTATACTGGTGGTGGTGGTGGTGGTGGTGGGTGAACTTTCTGCCTCTCTTTTTGTCTCTCTCTATGTGTTTCTTTCTGTATCTCTCTTTCTTTCACTTCAGGTTACTGGTCTATATATCTGTCTATCTAGCCATCCTATCTATTTATCTGTATGTATATAGTTGTTTATCTCTCTATATGACTTTGTATCTGTATGTATATAGTTGTTTACCTCTCTATATGTCTTTCTATCTGTCTGTCTGTCTGTCTTTGTATCTGTCTGTCTGTCTGTCTGTCTGTCTGTCTGTCTGTCTATCTGGCTGGCTCTCATTGAATTGTTAGCATTGCACAAATTTGAGTGAGCCATTGTGTAAGCGCTAAAGTGTAAAGGGGAACGAACACTGCCTCAAACTAACGGGGCAGATTTAGCCAGCACAGTCAGACTCCGGGGTTTGTCCAAGGGTGTGGGGGCGAGTAACGTACAGTCGCTCACACAAATTCGCAATACATTCAGCGCTGACAATTCGGTGTCCTCTCCTTGGGGCTCAGCATTTCAGAGCATCGAAGCACGTGTAGGGAAGATAGGAAAGGAGGGAGGGAGTGGATGCCTGGACGGGTATGTGAGGCGGGTTCTAAGCATGCAAAAGGGAGGGGAGGGGGAAATGTAGGATGGACGTTTTTTGTAACTGTGAAACTCTGAAATCCGGGAAGACATCGGACTGACAATGCTTAACTAAGGCTGCCAAAGGAATGTGTTAAGTGGAGGAGGAAAGAGACTTGATGGAGTGTGAAAGGATGAATTTGCAGAGCGTCCAGTATAGGCTACAGTACAGTTGGTATGAATTTGACACTCACAATCCCGTACAGTCGGGGTCAATATTAATCATCCATATATGGGTAACACGGGAAAGAGTTTGACAGTTTCCCTCTGTTCCTTAGCTGATTAACTTTCCAATAAATAGGGTAAGTACTATATATTAATTTACAACAAGCAGCTACGCACTACTTAAAACTATTACATTATATGTGAACGTGAAAATATTAGATGACATTATTGTCTGAGTTACCCATATGTGGATGATTATTATTGACTCCGACTGTACATGTAGCTGTATGGTAGGATAAAACAGCCCACGTAGATTCCAAAAACAGTGTGTTGTCCAAAGCAGATTACTTCTTGCCATAGAGGCGGTGTGTCGAGGCACAGCAACAAGCAAGTTAGGAAGGGGGCAAGTGAGAGTGCCATGTCAGACGAGGAGTTGAGACGAGTGTGTAAATAATCTGTGTGGATGCTGAGGTGAATGACGTCTGTGTGGCAAAGCGTTGACGTGTGTGGCTTGTGAGTGAAAATGCAGAAACGAGTCGAGTGAGTGACGTATGTGGTGCGAGTTAAGGGAATATTACAAAGTTAAATTGGTAAATCTGGAACAACTGAAACTTCCAAACTATTTCCAGCGACAGGCCACCATTATTATTATTGCTAATCTGATCCTGATTCCTGGCATACTTTGGAGAGGAATCAAGGCGCTCTAGTGTACCAAAAGTAGAATACCCCCTAAATTTAAGGACCCTGTGATCGTGTATGAGAATTGGTGGCTTCTGATTCCTCCTGACTATGCCTTGAATCAAGTTCCTTCCATATAGGTGGTGTTTCGTGGTAATACTTGAAGGACTCATTTGCCTCCAATACCCTGACTACATCACGGGGTCCCTCAAGGTCGAAAAGGTCATGTTAGTTGTTGTTATGGGGTGAACTAGAAGGCTATCGATTTCCCCCCAAATATGTAATGATTATTGTTTCTCAGTATAGGACCTAGGGATCTGTTCTCGTGCATAGGTTGGTGGAATTAAAACCCCTACACTTCGCCCACATCAGATGGCTCCCTAATACTTACCGTACAGTCAGCGGCAAATATCCTGTCGCTTCACTCATCACTTCTTGAAGGATAATATAAAGACGAGTAATCGAACAAACACATTCACCACCAACACAGAATTATGATATCCAGTGGGCAAATTATTTAGCTTCCCTATTTATTAAGTTTACGAGTCTGTGAAGCTTATAAAATATTTCCATACTGTACAGTCAGCGGCAAAAGTCCTGTCGCCTCACTCACCACTTCTTGAAAGATACCGGTAACATAAAGGTTAATCATCGAATAAACACATTCACCAAATAGAGTTACGATATCCAGGGGGTAAAGTAATATAATTCTCTGTGTATTTTTGTTTTTTGTTTTTTTTTAGTTTACGAGCCCTTACAGCTTATATTTCCATACTTACTTCATGACTTAGCAAATGGGGCGACAGGACATTTGCCGCCGACTGTACTTCATGTCTTGGCAGATGTTGGAACAAGACTTTTGTGTGGGTTTTCAAAGGGTCTATTGTGGGGGTTGTGTGTGTAGTTTGATCCTGATGCAACTGAATACTGAAGGACTGGCAGACAGAGTTGGTGCCAGACCTTGCTCTAAGTTCCTGTGTGTGTGTGTGTGTGTGTGTGTATCTGTGTGTGTGTGTGTGTGTGTGTGTGTGTGTGTGTGTGTGTGTGTGTGTGTGTGTATGTGTGTGTGTGTGTGTGTGTGTGTGTGTGTCTGCGTGTGTGTGTATCTGCGTGTGTGTGTATATCTTCGTGTGTATGTATGTGTCTGTGTGTGTGTATCTGTTTGTGTGTGTGTGTGTGTGTGTATCTGCATGTGTGTGTGTGTGTGTGTGTGTGTGTGTGTGTGTGTGTGTTTATCTGTGTGTGTGTGTGTATCTGTGTGTGTGTGTGTATCTGCGTGTGTGTGTATATCTTCGTGTGTATGTATGTGTCTGTGTGTGTGTGTATCTGTTTGTGTGTGTGTGTGTGTGTATCTGCATGTGTGTGTGTGTGTGTGTGTGTGTGTGTGTGTGTGTGTATCTGCATGTGTGTGTATCTGCGCGTGTGTGTATATCTTCGTGTGTATGTATGTGTCTGTGTGTGTGTGTATCTGCATGTGTGTGTATGTGTGTGTGTGTGTGTGTGTGTGTGTGTGTGTGTGTGTGTGTGTGTGTGTGTGTGTGTGTGTGTGTGTGTGTGTGTCTGCATGTGTGTGTGTGTGTGTGTGTGTGTGTGTGTGTGTGTGTATGTGTGTGTGTGTGTGTAATGGTGAGCGAGGGTATGTGTGTGGTGAGGGGCTTAATGCAGAGGGTTTGTAGTGGGAGGAGTAGCGTGGATGATGTGTCTTGCAGGGAGTGGTGAGAGTGGGTAGTGATTTGAATAGTGTGGGTGTGCTGCAGTGAGGTGAAGGGTGTGGAGGTGTAGTGACTGTGTGGGTATACGGTTGTGAGATGAGTAGTGTTGATTTACAGCTAAATTAATGGTGTGGGGATGCGGTTGTGAGATGAGTAGTGTTGAGTTATAGCCAAATTAATGGTATATATTTTTTTATAGTGAAGTCAGTGAGTGGTGTGGATGAAGGGAACACACTGCACCTTAGCTCTAAACTGAAATAATTAATAGAAATGCTAACACAGTTTACATTTGAACTATCTGTTAACATTTGACTTTTACGACAATATTATTTTCGTGGAATCGTCAGTCCAATACAGGCTTAGGGAACTTAGGATATTTTCGGCGAGTTAAGGGGGTAAGGGAATAGGGGGACAGGCTTGGGGGGGGGTTTAGGTGGGTGTGGGGGGTTTTGGGGAATGTGGGAATAGATGGACAGGCTTGGGGGGGGGGGTTAGGTGGGTGCGGGAATAGGGGACAGGCTTTCTACCCACCCCAAGCCTGTCCCCTTATTCCCGCACCCCCCCCAGTCCCCCCCCCAAGCCTGTCCCCTACTCCCGCAACCCCTTAAAGGTATGATCTCTTGAGGGTAAATTGGAGGGGTAACTCTCTTGAGGGTATATTGAAGGGGTTGACTACTTCTGATTCCTCCTAACTATGCCACGAAACAGACAGATTCCCTATTAGTAACATCGAAGAAGTCAGTTTCGTGGTTTAGTGTGCAAGATTCAGTAACCTCCTGAATACTAACCATAATTATATCATTGGTTCCTCAACTATAATGATATGTTATTGTTAGATCACGTGTCATACAATCATGCAGTACAATATGTATATAAATAAATGCCTTTGTTGGAGAGATGATTGTGCATGCTGGGATGGACCTAAAATAATATCTCCCTTACCTCACACACTCGACGAAGGGACCAAAGATAAAAAAAAAAAAAAAAAAAAAATCTATATAGCGTTTGGCTGCATCTCTTCCAAGCAAAGAATAATACGCTGCGTGCCTGACCTGACCTGACCTGTGACATCTAACGGGAGGTAGTGGAGTCATGCATGGATTATTCTACTCAGGATGAAAGAGTTATTGACCCGGAACCCGCCAGATCCTCTCAGGTCACTTTTTTTATTATTGGTGGTTGTGGTTGTCATTGGTGGTTGTGGTACTGGTGGTGGTTGTGTTGTTAGTGGTAGTGGTAGGAGTGTTGGTAGTTCTTGGTGTTGGTTGTTGTTGTTGTTGTTGGTGGTGGTGGTTGTGGTGTGGTGGTGGTGGTGGTGTGGTGGTGGTGGTGGTGGTTGTGTTGTTGTTGTTGTTGTTGAAGTTCCTCAAGCTGTCGGTGGTGGTTGTGTTGTTAGTGGTAGTGTAGGTGATGGTGGTTGTGTTGTTAGTGGTAGTGTAGGTGATGGTGGTTGTGTTGTTAGTGGTAGTGTAGGTGGTGTTGTTTTAGATGATGGTAGTGGTAGAAGTGATGGTAGTTCTTGGTGTTGGTTGTTGTTGTTGTTGTTGATGGCGGTGGTAGTGGTGGTGGTGTTGTTGTTGTTGTTGTTGGTGGTGGTGATGGTAGTGATGTTGGTGGTATTAATAGTAATGGTGTGATTGAATTTGATTATTTATATTATCGTTATCTTCTATTTTTGTCCCTCTCGGCATTTTTTTTTCTCCTATTTCTGAAACTATCCACTATTAATTTTCCAGCATGGTATTTATTTCGTTCTCCTCCTCCTCCTCCTCCTCCTGTCATTTATCCCTTCTCCCTGGTTCCGGTCTTCATTCACATCATCTTTCTCCTCACATTCTTAACCTTCTTTCTCCCACCACTCCTCTCTTTATCCACCTCCTTCTTTCACTTCTCCACTTCATCTTCGTCCTTGGTATCAATTATCGTGATTTTTTTTTTCCATATTTATTCCTCACTATTGACAACCTCCTTCACGTATTATTTTCTCGTCCATCATATCTCCCTCCAACACCACCACACCGCCATTTCCTCCTCCACAATCACCATTTCCTCCTCCACAATCACCATTTCCTCCTCCACCACCACCACCACTTCCCCTTCCACTACCACCACCTCTATCTCCTCCTTCACCACCTCTACCTCTTCCTTCACCACCTTTTCCTTCACCAACCTCTTCCTCCACCACATCTTCCTCCATCTTCACCACCACCACCATTTCTTCCTTTACCACCACCACCACCACCACCACATCCAGGAAGACATTGGCAGTGAAGTAAGTAGGTAGGTAGGTAGGTAGGTGCTAGTGGTGGAAAGAAGGCTGTATTGATATAACTCGTATTTTTCTATGTTTTTTCCAGTTGGTCGTGTTAACATCTCGAGTGCTGTGTCTTCTTCCTTCCTCGCCACTGGTCGCTTTGTCTGTCCATTGCCTCGCTTTTGTTTACCTCCTCGGCCCCGCGGTTCACTCACGGGTGCATCAAATTAAACTATTCGTGCGTCATATTAAGCCATTTTTAAGACGCATGTAACAATTAATGTGTCATAGAAAAACATTCGTGCGTCGTATGATATAGTTCGTGCTCACACACACACACACACACACATACACAGACAGACAGACAGACAGACAGACAGACAGACAGACAGACAGACAGACAGACAGACAGACAGACAGACAGACAGACAGACAGACAGACACACACACACACACACACACACACACACACACACACACACACACACACACACACACACACACACCATATATACAGCTTGTGGCTGAACAGATATGGAGGGTTTCCCAATACACTTAGCATGTAAATGATTATTGTCGTTGTCATTGCCAAGACAGGTCTGGAAGGGGAGGGGAAGGAAGGGGGAGGGAAGGGAGGGAGAGGAGAGGGAGTAGGGTAGGATTGGGGAGGGAGGGGAAATGGTAGGGGAAGGATAGAGGGAAGTAGGGTTAGAGAAGGAGGAGGAGGAGAAGAGAAGGGAAGGTTAGAGATAAGACGGGAATGAGAGGGGAAAGGGAAGGGTAGAGAAGGAGGAGGAGGAGAATATAAGGGAAGGCAAGAGATAAGACGGGCATGAGAGGGGAAAGGGAAGGGTAGAGAAGGGTCGGGCAGGGAAAGGGAGAGTGAGGGGAAGAAGGAATATTGAGTGAGTAGCTGACTGACTGATTGATGGCACAATGTATTATCAATCACGGCTAACGAGTCCGTTTAACTCATCCCCCATATGTGTGTGTGTGTGTGTGTGTGTGTGTGTGTGTGTGTGTGTGTGTGTGTGTGTGTGTATGATTTAATGGTTAGGACTATGTTGTACTTGTGTTGTTAACTTATCGATTATTTATCATTGATGTTATACCTCCTACAATAATTTTTTTTATTATTCACATTTTCCGTCATTATATTAATTGATTTAATTGATGTTAATAAAATAGCAAATCTTTTACTTTCATAGACTTTTTTTTTTTATAAAGCTTGTACTTTTATATGCATATATGTTCGTTTCTTTCTGAGTATATTTGTGTTTCTGTCTCAAGCTACTTTGGTGGTGAGCAGTTGTTGTTGTTGTTGTTGTTGTTGTTGTTGTCGTTGTCGTTGTCGTCTACTCAATACTATCTTTACCATGAGTGATTGCTATAGACTTTGCATCACGGCTGAGGTCACTGAGATCTGAATAGCGTCATTAGGGTTGCATTCAAGGCGTATTAGTGGGAAGCAGTGAGCGGCCCACAGTGCATTGATTGACCCTAATGATCCGTGACGACAGCTGACTCCACCATTAATCCATCACACACCGACGTAAACATTAATTATCCACTTAGGTCTGACTAATGCCTGTCGATTTCGGTTGACAGAGGGAAGCACTTCTGGCTTACAAAGGTTAAGAATTATTTAGATTAACTCATGAAAAAGAACATAATTATTCTTTTGATGATGTTGCTGCCTGTCTGACGAAAATATATTCACGGGATAATCATATGTTGCTTTAAAATTTATACAGCTATCCCCCTTTCCTTCTCTTTCCTTCGTGTTTGCTCTCTCGTCACTTGTCTCCTTCATCTTCTCGGCAACTACAAGGTTTTTCTTTCTTTCTAAGCATAATCTTCTTACTTTCCTTTACACTCACTCTTTTTCGGCCCAATACTGTAGTTAATATTCCACCTGTACCATTCTACCTGCAGTAATTTCCAGTTGACCATCTTGAACTTTACTGGCATCACTGGTTTGAACTCAACTCTTACCAACCACGACGAAAACCAAAAAGTTGTGGCCCAAGTAGCCTTTAGTGACTCCATGATGTAGTCAGAAAATTGGAGGTTAAAGAGTCCTTCAAACATTGCCACGAAACACCACATATACTGAAGATTCTTGTTTCGTGGCATAGTCAGGGGGAATTCGAAGCCACCAAGTCTCATATAACAATCACAGGGTCCTTAAGTTGCGTCGAGCCATGTATCAACAACAGTACCATCCTAATAATCATCACTGGAGAACACGACTTTCTATGTAATAATGTTGAAGCGAGTAGGAACATCAAAGGACGGGAGCAACATATGAGTCAAGCATCAGTGAAAGGGGTTAATGGTATATAATTAACAGCC
>JAWQEG010008067.1:0-15000 GCA_033782935.1 Petrolisthes cinctipes
TTTGGAGGACTCATTTACTCCAGAGTTATCATCACTGTACTACTTTCTTAATTTTTGACGTTAAGGGACCCTGTCATGTAGTCAGAAAATTGCAGGTAAATGAGTCCTTCAAATATTACTACGAAACACCACTTATATGGAAGGGACTTGTTTCGTGGCATGATCAGGAAGAATCAGAAGCCTCCAATTTTCATACACGATCGCAGGGAGAGGGTCTTTAATGGTGTTTGTGAACCTCCCAGACACACCTGTATAAAGCAGCAATATATCTACAGAAATTAATAGGTAATATTAATTCATGTACTACGAATGGAATCCTTTCTCTACGGTTGCCAGTGTGACGTTTTATCATCCCGACATTGAAAGATTTTTATATACATTGCAACATTTCCTACATCGCGACTTTGCCTCTTACCGCAATTCAAGTTTTTCACTTATTCATATTTAATCCTTGCTATTTGTACTCAGATTTATCGTGCTATGCCTCGCTAAAGAGAATTATGGTACAGAAGGTATGTATTGTATAGTAAGTGGCTCCAACCACAACACAACACAACACAACACAACACTACACTACACTGTATTCTTTGTGATGTGCAAAAGCATCTGGTGTTAGTCGGTCTTATGATATGGAAGAGAAATATTGTCTTAAGTGATTAGTAATAACCTGTTAAGTAATTAAGAGTGTATCGACAGCAACAGGACTTTCCCTTCGAAATAAAAATTGCCTGGTGTTAGTCTTGGAAATGTACAAAAATCGTCATACGTTCTTGAAGAGTTCGCCGAATTATAACATCATAATAATGACAAAAATTCATAAATACAGTCATAATGAAAGACAAAAATACTTATAAGCCATCATAATGAGAAACAAAAATACTTATAGACCATCATAATGAAAGACAAAAATAATTATATACCATCATAATGAAAGACAAAAATACTTTATTACTTATAAGCCATCATAATGAATATCAAACATATGACTTAGATTCTTCGCACCCCATTACTGCTGCTGTACTGTAAATTGGTCCGTCTCTCCTCCACTTCGCCCCTCCATCTCTCTCCCTCTCCCCTATAGCCTACACTAACTTCCTTCCTCTTCTGGGCTGATAATGGTCACTCTACCTCCCTTATCTCCTGCTCTGAGTGGGTGATAAGACGTGGCATTTCTCTTATCAGTCCGCTCACCATCACTGCTCTTAGGAATTTTAGTGTGTGTGTGTGTGTGTGTTTTTTTTTTTTTTCTGTCCATCTGTTACTAAGCGAAAAAAACTACCGAAAAGTCCAGAAGATAACTTAGTGAGTGATTTTATGTGTTTGGGTGAGTGTGTGGTTGCGTGCGTGTGTGATGGGATGTGTATTTTAGTCAGTAAGTGAGTGTGTGTGTGTGCGTGTATGATTTTTTGTTAATATCTGTGTGTGCGGATGGAATTATGTGCGTGTGTGTATGCGCTTATATGTGTGTGTGTGTATGTATTCTTGTTTATATGAGACTGAGCTTCCACGTAAGAATGAATGATAGACGGAAAGATAGACATACAGACAGATAGACAGATAGACAGGCCAAAATCAGAATCCCAAATGCATGTCTGAACGAAATACAAACAGATATAAACAGGAGGACAAAAGAAGAGAAAACCAGGTAGGAGGAAGAGAAAGGAAGGGGAAGAGGAGGAAGTTAGGAATGTAGAGAGATACAGACAGACAGACAGACAGGAATGCAGACGGAGAGAGAAAGTGCCCGTCTACAGGTCTTTAGGTTATGTGGAGGCAGAAAGACAGACAGACAGATAGATAGATAGATAGATAGATAGATAGATAGATAGACAGATAGGTAGATAGACAGATAGATAGATATATAGATAGACAGACAGACAGATAGACAGATAGACAGATAGACAGACAGATAGATAGATAGATAGATAGATAGATAGGTAGATAGATAGATAGATAGATAGACAGACAGACAGACAGACAGACAGACAGACAGACAGACAGACAGACAGACAGACAGACAGACAGACAGACAGACAGACAGACAGACAGACAGACAGACAGACAGACAGACAGACAGACAGACAGACAGACAGACAGACAGACAGACAGACAGACAGATAGATAGATAGATAGATAGATAGATAGATAGATAGATAGATAGATAGATAGATAGATAGATAGATAGATAGATAGATAGACAGACAGACAGTGGTGTAGGAAAGAACGAGGCGGAAAGTACTTAGGTGTAACATCATTAGTGGATAATTATTGCTTCCACTTGCATGAATCACTGTGGATGATATTTATGGTATGCGGGTTCCATTGTATTTTATATGAGTTGTCAGCACTTATAAATATTCTACTTATCCGGGCGAAGGGAAAAAAAAATATTACACATTTGTTAATATAATAATTATTCTTGTACGACCAATACAGGATTCTTAACTTCATTCCTCCTTTCCTAATATATAAACAGAATGATTTGTTCACTTATAGGTATGAATTGAATTAGGAGGAGCATCGACGTGGCACAACTACTAATAATCAACAATGTCAATATCAAATTCCTTTATAATATTTCGATACATACAATAATACAAATAATACAAATAATATATACAAATAATACGTGGCATTTTGTCTTTGGATACGTCTGCTGGTGTAATTCTGAGCTGACTCATGCGTGTGGTATTGTATTCAGTCATGGTGTGGGTGGAGCTTCCCGTCTCGTCTCACCTGTCCACACGCACACAACCGTAGGCGGTACACACAGTCACGAAAAATTGTATACCTAAATAGCCTTCTTGGTTTGATGTGAGGGTTGTCTAACTTAATTAATGGTGGGGACGAATGCTCAGTTTCATTTAAGTGTATTATATATTTATTAACAGAATGTGTATATAGCCTTCTTGGTTTGATATGAGGGTTGTCTAACTTAATTAATAGTGGGGGACGAATGCTCAGTTTCATTTACGTGTATTATTTGTTAACAGAATGTGTATATTTGTGTGTCACTTGATACCTGCACAATGACAATAATCAAACGTTGGTGAAAGAGTGAAGGAGATATGAAACTTGTGGCAAGGGCTGTAACACTGACAATTAATAGTTCACTGGTAATCCCACCCAACATGATAATTATAACTCTTGACAGTCGTTGAGTCCCCGCCCTTGCACTTAAGTTACGGAAGAGGGACTTAGAGAAATCATATGGGAAAACAGTGGGAGGAAAGAGAGAGAGCAAGGAAAATAGAAAGTCGGAAAGAGGAAGCAAGAATGAGAGAGAGAGAGAGAGAGAGAGAGAGAGAGAGAGAGAGAGAGAGAGAGAGAGAGAGAGAGAGAGAGAGCAAGGAAAATAGAAAGTCGGAAAGAGGAAGCAAGAATGAGAGAGAGAGAGAGAGAGAGAGAGAGAGAGAGAGAGAGAGAGAGAGAGAGAGAGAGAGAGGTATGAAAGAAAACATTGCAGGAGGAGATAACGGGATAGTGTGAGACATTGAAGAGACATGTCGCCCAACGTTATAATTATGAACATCTTGATTAGTTTGGATAACAGAAGCATAACACCAGTCGAGCCAAAACAATCTCTGACGTGCAAAGAATATTATAACTGGTTGTAATTTGTATTCAGGGAGTGTAGCTCATATTTTCTTTACTATATGGTTTCCTTATTTTCTTTTTATATATCTTTTTTTTTTTTTTTTTGGTTAAGAGAAACAGAGCATTAGCAGGGCGTGTCAGCAAACCTTCACTATACTGTACCTTCGTCACAGTTTGCTGCTCGACAGTACATTTAACCACATGACGAGGAGGGCACCAACCTTTCCAGTCTCCGCACACTCAATGAGTAGGCTACCATGTTTAACTGGGCTTAAGGGGAGAGATTCTTTTGTTGGTGAATTGGTAGGTAGGTCTGTGATTCCTCCAAACTATACCAGGTAACAGATGTCCTCAAGGGTACTACTAATAAGGGATCTGTTGTTTCGTGGCATAGTTTGAAGGAATCAGTAGCCCATCATTATACATAACAACAAGAGCATTTATCTCCCCTTAAAATGTGGTTGGGAAAGTGGAGACTCTGGTTTCTTCCAAATCCTGCCAAGAAACCAGTTATCTCAGCTTCTTATCTGGTTTGATCTGTTTTGTGACGCTAACTCGAGAAATCAGTAACCTTCCGTTCATCGAGAAACTAACTATCTTATTTGTCTTTTCATTGACACCTATTATTAAGAAGAAAGGAATGTAAGTACCTCCTCCCATCACTAGATTAGTTTGTGTTCCATGCAAAACTCTAAGATCATGTTCGTCGAGAGAGAGGAAGGATATAATTACCACATTAATTTACCATCCCTGTATAGTCATCAAAATGGAGAAGCAATAATTAAAGTGCTTGGACTACTCACAACACCGTCGTCAAGGGGCCGCCCGCCACTGGTTAGGGCAGGTAAATTGGAGGCTACCAACTCCTTCAAACTGTGCCACCAGACGTCGACTACACACTTAGGGACTCTTGTTTGATGGTATACTTTGGAGGGATCGATAGCACCCCATCACCTGGCCACCAATTTCACAGTACTTCGGCGCGGTGTCAGATTAGCCGAGCCTTTGCCGTTGAATAATAAGAGAGAATGGCCGTCCAATAATTAGTTAGCAGGGTCGTCGGGTGGAGACTCAAGTATTCATAAAGTCTAATGAACAAGGCACGGAAATTTTCTGCCTGATTGGGGAAAGTCTGTCTGTCTGTCTGTCTATGTGTGTGTGTTTGTGTTTTGTGATGTGTGTTTAGATACGTCTGCGCTTATGGTGTGTAGGCTATCCGGGTAATACGAGTATTTTAATGCATTGACGTGTGAAATTATATCGAAGCACTGAGGCGAATAAGATGGAATGAGAAACAAGGCATAGATTATGTTAATTAAAGGGAGATTCTTTTGTTGGTGAATTGGAAGGTCTGTTGAATACTCCAAAATATGCCAGAAAACAGTCGCCCTCAATGGTACTAATAGGTGATCTGTTTCGTGGCGGAGTTTGGAGGAATCACAGACCTTCCAATTCATTCACCAAACAGAGAATCTATCTCCCTTTAAGTATATAGGTACTGCGTTTATCCAAGTCAGGCAAAGCATACGAATGTTTCTCTTTCTCGCCCAAGATGACCTCAGGGTGTGGTGGAGTAACTAGACCAAACCTGCCTCTGACTGTAATGTAATAATTATGGTAAATAATTTGGAGAGCGTGTTTGTACGCACGTAAGAGAGAAAGTCGGTGTGTAAGTGAGAGGGTTAGTACGTAGGTAAATATGTAAGTATTGGTAAGTATACAGGTAGGCAAGAGGGCAGACAGGTAGGTAGGTCGGTAAGTAAAGAAGATAACAAACAACTAAGTAAGAAAACGAGTAAAGCAGGTAGATAAGTAGTAGGGTAGACAGGTAGATAAGTAAGTAAGCAGGCAGGCAGGCAGGCAAGCAAGCACATTGAGTAATTTAGAGACTGGAAGCTTAAGAGTGAAAGGCCAAAGTTAGAAGGGGGCACGATAATGATAGAGTGTAAAACCGTTGAATAAGTCAATGTTTTTTTTTCTTCCCTTTTTTTTTTTTTTTTTTTTTTTTTTTTACAAGGGTGCGGAGTGACTGAGGAAGGTGATGGTGGATGGGTGGTGTGGTGGGGAAGGAAGGGCATCAGTAGAGTTGGTACTGTAGTGGAAGGAGGAATGGCAAAGGGAATGCAATGAGAGGGAAGGTATATAGTTAGATGGTTAGGAGAAAATTTAAAGAGAGGACTGGACTGAGAAGGGGGAAAGTATAGTAAGGAAGGTGAAAGTGAGGGAGGAGATAGAAGAACAGAGAAGGATAAGAAGAAAGAGGAGACAACACAAATAAATTCACTATGAGGAGAAGAAAAATAATCTGATGGTGGTGACGAGAAGCGAAAGAAAATGAAAGTTGGACAGTAGAGATGGTTTTGTACAATGCAATGAAGGTAAAAAGAAAAGAAGAGAAAGGAGGAGGATGAGAAGGAGAAGCAGAGGAGGTGCTATAAGGAGGCAGGTGACAAGGAGAGAGAGTCACGAGTGCATGGCCAGTCTGTTGTTGTCTCACAGAAGATAACATCACTCCACATACCATCCAATGTTGGTGAGTGGTGGGTAGAGAGAAGTGGTGGTGGGAATTGAAGGAAGGAAGGGTGGGGAGGGAGAGGGATGTGATGGGTAGAGAGTGGTGGTGGGAATTGAAGGGAGGAAGAGAGGGATGGAGGGAAGGGAGAGGGGGATGTGGTGGGAATTGAAGGTAAGGAAGGAAGGGAGGGAGAGGGGGAATGTGGTTGGTGGGTAGAGAGAGGTGGTGGGAATGGAAGGGAGGAAGAGGGGGGATGTGGTGGGTAGAGAGAGGTGGTGGGAATTGAAGGAAGGAAGGAAGGGAGGGAAGGGGGGGGGATGTGGTGGGTAGAGAGAGGTGGTGGAAATCGAAGGAAGGAAGGGAGGGAGGGAGGGAGAGAGGGGGGATGTGGTGAGGAGATGATGAAGAGGTGTAGGGGAAGAAGGGAAGGAAAAAAGATTGGATGGATGGTTTGAGGAGGAGGAGGAGGAGGAAGTTAGAGGGAGAGGGTAATCTAGTGGTAATGCCGTATGTAACGTGAACACACACATACACACACACGACAACAACGGTAGCAACAACAACAACAACAACAACAACAAAGAAAGCAACAGTAACACTACAACTATATAATAAATAAAGATACAAATTTTAACGTACACAAAGAAATGATATTGTACGAAAAAATACGTAAGAGAGAGAGAGAGAGAGAGAGAGAGAGAGAGAGAGAGAGAGAGAGAGAGAGAGAGAGAGAGAGAGAGAGAGAGCGTAAAGCATTATCTTGGCTGGCGTAAATGTAAGAGGATTCCCCCTTCTCCTTCCCCTACCTCACCTAACGTTTCTCTGGCTGGAGTTGGTGTTTGGTTCAGGTTCGGGGATTCTAAATGGCTTCGAGCGTTGTGTGTGGCTAGCTGGCTGACTGGCTGACTGGCTGGTTGGCTGGCTGACTGGCTGACTGGCTGACTGTGCTTTGTTCTGGTGTAGAGTAGAGACGGTGTGGGGATGAATAGAGAGAGGGAGGAAGAGAGAGAGAGAGAAATTGGGTGGATGGGAGGAGGAAGTGATAATTATGAAAGGAGAAACTATATTATTTATGGAGGTTGAGAGACAAATAGAGAAGAAGATGTGGGAAACAGAAAGGGCAGGGAAGTGAAAAAAAAAATAGAAATTAAGAAAGAAATTGAGGAAAGGAAGAAGAAAAATCGAATTCAGGAAGTAATTGAGTGAGTACGTAAGTGGGAGAGAGGAGATGAAGAGAGAGTAAAGGTGAACGTGTAACAAAAGAGAGAGAAATAGAGAGACAGGCACACACAATAAGAAAGAGAGGGAGTAGAGGGAGACAAAGAGAGAAGGGGAAAAAAGGCCAACTCATTTGCAATCTGGGCACTTCTTGCTCTTGTCTGATCAGTGATTGTCGAAGCCACGGGCAGGCAAGGAGGCAGGCAGGCAGACAGACAGCAGAAGGTGACTGGAAGACGGGCAAGGGGAGGATCTTTTGTGTGTGTGTGTGTGTGTGTAAAGAGGAAGTATGAAGAGAATACAACAGTCGTGTGTGTGTGTGTGTGTGTAAAGAGGAAGTATGGAGAGAATACAACAGTCGTGTGTGTGTGTGTGTGTGTGTGTGTGTGTGTGTGTGTGTGTGTGTGTGTGTGTGTGTGTGTGTGTGTGCGTGTGCGCTATACATGCACACTACAGCAACTATAAGTTTAACATGTTACAATGCCACAACATTAAGCTGTCAACCAATCATCGTTTTCAGTGCAAGTATATTATTAATTAATTTTAATAATGGGTAAAATTCGTTCAATAAAAAAACATACTATTGAGGGGCTTTGTCTGTGTTGCAACTATTCCTTCCAATCAATGTGTAACGCTTTCACTACATGTAAAAATTATTGCATCAATGCCTCATATAACACAGCCACATACTATATATATATATATATATATATATATATATATATATATATATATATTAAAGTGTATACAGATGAATAAGATTACATGGTTTAGAAAGTGGGTGTCATTCCAAGGTACCTAGGTGAAGGGATTGAAATTTTTCCTCCTCTAAACACAACAGAGGTACGATTGCATTTTATTTTGGTTCCTGATTATGACTGAACGAACTTGATATCCAGAGTCTTATGCGGATGATAACATTTTGGTTCGTTAGTGTGCCTTGATTCCTCCAAAATATGCCCGGAAACAGGACCAGATAAACATAAATATTAGTGGTCTGTTGCCTGGAATAGTTTGGAGGGATCAGTTTGTTTGCTCCAGATATACCAACACTGTACTATCTCCTTAATAATTCAGAACCAGTTACCCACTTATAATTATCCTCACAAACGTTTGCAAAGCCGGACGTCCATTCCTTCTTGAATTATTGTAGCTAGCATTCAGATACCAATGCTGATACACGCACACACACACACACACACGCAACTCACACACATACACACACACACACACACACACACACACACACGCACACACACACACACACACACACACACACACGCAACACGTACTAGCACACGCACAAAAAAAAACACACACAAACTCATACACATACACAAAAACACACACGAGCTCAAACTCAAACACACACACAAACACATACACACACACACACACACACACACACACACACAACACACACGACCCCTACCCCTTTCAAAGAAAAAAAAAATCGAAGCACCTCACCTCCTACCCGGGTACAAGGCGTGCAGAGTAATTAGTTAGGATGCACGTTCCTTGCCACTTGGCTTGAGAACATCACTGACTCTGACTCCTGCCTTGCCCTTACGGTTCTGACGAGGGTGTGTGTATAATGTTGATAATTATTTACGAAGGAGAAGAGGGGCATTCTGTTTACCATCCAGTGAGTGGGTGGGTGGATGGGTGGGAGTGATTGGTATTCTGATTAGCTTCGACGAGTAGGAGAGTTAGTTAAATTATTCGTTTCTCTATTGTTTTTATTTCAGTAAGGGGGGATGATATATTTAGGTTATTGTGTGAGTTGTAGAGTTAGGCATATCATCTACGTGTTGAAAAACGGAACACCCCTAAGACAATAATATTATGTTTAATTGATTAAGGACCCTGTGATCGTGTATGAGAATTGGTAGGCTCTGATTCCTCCTGACTATGCCATGCAACAAGCTAATTCTATATAGGTGGTGTTCCATGGCAATATTTGAAGGACTCATTTTCCTTCAATTTTCTGACTACATCACAGGGTCCCATAACGTGAATCAATATCAAGGAAAACATCACCTCTATTTATGATGCCTGTACTGAGACCTGTATATATTGGAGTGATTGAAGATGGTTAGCAGATGGCATAGATTAATTAGGTACATACATAGCATAGATTATTTCCTATTCATTCCACGGGGGCTCATTAAGGCAGACAGATACATAAGAGCAAATATTTAAAGGAGATGAAATTTCTACCACCGCCATCAGTCCTGACACCAAGGTCATGTTTTGCAGTGAATTTTTTTTTAATGATTGTTCACCTGCATTTATTTTTCATTGTATTTATTTTATTATTATTATTATTATTATTATTATTATTATTATTAGTAGTAGTAGTAGTAGTAGTAGTAGTAGTAGTAGTAGTAGTAGTAGTAGTAGTAGTAGTAGTAGTAGTAGTAGTAGTAGTAGTAGTAGTAGTAGTAGTAGTAGTAGTAGTAGTAGTAGTAGTAGTAGTAGTAGTATTTTTATTTTTATCATTATTATAGTTTCAAGGCTGTACATCCCTATGTTAGCATTTTTTTACCTCCTCTCGATCTTCAATCACTCCTTGTTCCTTTTAGTCCTTGTAAATATCACAATAAGATGAACGTGTATTATCTAGCTCACTCGAACAACATAAAGTAAAAGGAAATGTGTACACTATCCTCGACCCTAAATCATATTCCAGATCAAAACTCCAGATAATCGAGTAGGACAGATTTATTTTTTTGTTTATGAGTGTCCCTGCCAATAGAAACTTATGGGCCCTCTGTGATGCACTCAGAAAATTGGAGGTTAGTGAGTCCTTCAAACATTGCCACGAAACACCACCTACACATTAAAGAAGCTTGTTTCGTGGCCTAATCAGGAGGAATCAGAAGTCATCAGATATCCTACACCATCACCTGGTCTCTTAACTGGTGCCTTATCACGGACCTTCCTCTCTCTCAGTGAACATGATATGAGGATCGGGGAGAGACGTTATCCACGGCTATCTGAATGTAAGAGCATCGGGCAGAGCCTTGTCTGTTTATTGGCTCTAGACTATAATATTATCTGATGGTTGTGGGTGTGTCAAGGTTAATAATAATAGTAATGATAATAATAATAATAATATTATTATTAAGATATTGAAAATAATTATAAAAATAATTATAAAAATGAAAATATTAACAATATTATTATTATTATTATTATTATTATCAATATTATTATTTGTATTATTATTATGATAATGTTATTGATAATAATGATAATATTAATAATAATAATGATTATATAAAGAATATCAGTAGATAAGGAAGGAAAACAAACGTCGGCAGATCTATGGTTATTGTGTCTGAAGTAAATTTAGGTTTGTTATAAAGGATTATGACAACTAGTTTTCACAAGCATTTCATTCCTACACAGAGGAGGTCAGGCAGCAAATTCCTGCAGGTTCTTACGAAACAGTTTCCTTTTTGTATTGAAAGAAAATGAAGTTGTTTGAGGCTATCCACAATACCAATATCCTCATTTTACATGGAGTAACTTGCTCATATAATTATTTTGGTTAGTGATTATTTTGGTAACTATCGATATCCTGAAAAAATAATAAAAAAAACATGAAAAGGTACAAATGAAACTATATCACAGGATTATAATTATTGTGTGTATGAGTCCCTGCTAGGCTATTTTTTTATTTATTATTATTTTTTTTAAGATAGAATAATTAACATTCGTCCCTTGAGAAATGGTAAAAATAGATTAAAAAGTAATGAAAACAAAGAATATTATTTTAAAAAGTCATGAAAACAAAGAATATTATTATAAAAAGTCATGAAAACAAAGAATATTAGTTTAAAAAGTCATGAAAACAAGGAATATGATTTTTACATGTACTGATGGCAGTTCTCGGTTCTATGAAAAACAAAACGAAAACAAAATAACAAAAACTAAAAAGTACCCTGAGAGAACACACAGGGACCAGTTTCTGTATCATTTTTTACTGTATCCTTCGCTACAACAATGGAGCCGAGAAGAACAGAAGTGCTTTGTTTTCTGGGTTGATGACGTTAATGGGGTAATTTGCCGTCGTGTAATTGAAGGAGGAGGGCTGACTGGCTGCTGATTCCTCCCTCCCTCCGACCGACCGACCAATTATTCTCCCTCACTGACCTGTTATATATACGTATACTAAATATAGAACTATAATCTGTTTCCTAGCATGGTGTAAAATGATCAGTAGCCTTCAAGTAAGTCAGTAATATATTGTCCATTTTAGATGAGATTTTTTTTTTTTTTTTTTTTTTTTTTTTTGTGAATTGGAAGGTTTAGTGATTCCTCCCAACTATGCCACGAAACAGATCCCCTATTTATTAGTACCATTGAGGGTGCATGTGTGTTTTCTGGCATAGTTAGGAGGAGTCGGTAGCCGTCCAAATTTGCCCAACAAGAGAATCTCCCCTTAATGTTGCAAGGTGTAAAGTCGGGTCATGGAAGGAAGCAAGATAGAATGCAAGGGAAAAAATTATTAGGGAGAAGAATGATTTATTGAACAAAGAGAGAAAGAAATAAGAAGAAAGAGGACAGAAGGAAGCGATAATGTGACGCAGAAAATGGATGGATATGATGATGATGTTTATAAGAATGATGAAAATAATGTTAAAAATAATTATTGTGTTGATAATAATGACGATGAGAGAGAGAGAGAGAGAGAGAGAGAGAGAGAGAGAGAGAGAGAGAGAGAGAGAGAGAGAGAGAGAGAGAGAGCTAGCTAGCTAGCTAGGAGGATAGAAACGCACCAAGTATATATCGTGAATCCCTCTCGCTGATACAACTTTTTTCTCCTTCCACCCTTTTATTAACTGAGCCTCTCCTCCATCATGGTGTTGTGTTGGTAGTGGTGTGCCTTGACCCTCTGGTGCTAGTGGTAGTGGTAGTGGTAGTAGTGGTAGTGCCTTGGTCGACCCACATGTGCCTCCCATTACATCCCACGCTGTAATCATGGACGTGTAATAACTGGTAACCTTCTTAACCCCTTGCAAGCCACACTGCATACCGTACTACATTTTTATATTCTTGTTATTTTCTTATTTTTTATTTTTATTTTTTATTTTTTTTTCTTATACCTGGCGAATAATATGCACCGATCGATTATAATCTTCCCATTACAGTATATTATTATATGTGGTGATCTTTTTTTAAGGGGGTAATTATTCACTTTTGTTACACTGGAGTGCCTTGATTTCTCCAAAGTATACCGCCGGGAAACAGGACCAGATGAACAAAAATAATGGTGTTCTGTTGCTTAGAATAGTTTGGAGGATTCATTTGTTCCAGATTTACCAAGACTGTACTGTACTCCCCCTTAACTCCACCCACATATCATACTTTTTTTTTTTATCTCTTTCTCTTATATCTGGCGAAAATGCACATATTCTCTTCCTCCGAACAGTCTAAAACTCATGCAAAAAAAAAAAAAATCCATCTGGTTTTAGTGGTACTTCCCATTGTTAAAATAAAACATATCTTTCTACTTATACATATCATCTTTTGAATATACAGTATATGTGTCATAGATGGGAGGAATCAGCAAAACCTCTTGATTCGCCAACTACATCACAAACCTGTAACTCTGTAAGGGGACAAACAAAATGACCCCCATAGTAAAATTCTGAGTAGAACTAAATATTATCAAAGTTATACAGTATGTCCTTGATAAAATTCATTGATTGCTCACACTCTTCTTAATTCACTCACTCACTCACTCACTCACTTATTCAATCATTAACTTTCTCACTCATTCTTATTCACTCATTCACTCTTCTTCACTCACTCACTCACTCACTCTCATTCATTCATTCGCTCACTCACTCACTCACTCACTCACTCTTATTCACTCACTCACTCTTATTCACTCACTCACTCTCATTCATTCACTCACTCACTCACTCTTTCACTCACTCACTCTTTCACTCATTCACTCTTTCACTCACTAACTCTCTCACTCACTCTTTTTCACTCACTCACTCTTTTTCACTCACTCACTCTTATTCACTCACTCACTCACTCATTCTTCCACTCGCCCACCACCCAGTAAATCAACCAACCAACCAACCAACCTACCTACCACAACCAACCAACTAACCTACCACAACCAACCAACTAACCAACCAACCTACCAACCAACCTTAGCGTAAAATCACTAAGCAGTCTCTAGCAGTCAGGTCGGTCACACGGAAAAAACTCACCTCGGCAGAAAGGCGAAGCAAAAACTTATACTCAACTTTCTTTTCGTAGTCCCTGGGAGAAGGATTTAATTACCCCCACGTAAATTGTTTTTGTTGGACGTGAAAGGACTGGTGTTCTCCTTTTTGTTTAGGTGCCGGTAGTCTTGTTTCTCTCCGTCTCTCTACTTATATCTGTTTATCTATCTATTTATCTATCTATCTATTTATCAGTCTGTTTATTTATTTATCTATTTATTTGTCTAGCTATCTGTCTATCCATTAGTCTATATCTATCTATCTATCTGTCTATCTGTCTATCTATCTGTCTATCTATCTATCTATCTAACTGTCTATCTATCTATCTATCTATCTATCTATCTATCTATGTATCTACCAATCAATGTGTGTGTGTGTGCGTGTGTTTGTGTGTGTGTGTAGCCTTCCAAAAGTTAATTAAATACCTACCCAATAATAATAATTGTCATCACTGCATTAAAACTATGCCATTATAGATATTACAATACCCCCAAACAACAACCAACCACCTGTTCCTTTCTCCTTCCTTCACCGCCTTCGTCAGAGCCCCTCAGTAAGTCTCCGCCTCTACCGTCATCACCACGCCCTTCTCGTATATCATTTAGAAGTTGGGCGGAGGCGGCTTGAAGGGAGTGGCAGAGGTAGTGGTGGTGGTGGTGATGGTAATGAGTGTAGCGTGTTGGTGGAACTGATGGTGATTATGGCAGTAGTTTTTGGCTCTGGTGAATGGGTAGTGGCTCTGTTCTAGAAGGAGTTGTGTATGATGTATGGTTGTGGTGATGTTATTGCTGTTGTTGTTGTTGTTGTTGTTGTGATGGTTGTCGTTCTGGTGGTGGTGTGGTAGTGGTGGTGGTGGTGGGGACTGGTGTTGTGGTGGTAGTGGTAGTGGTGGTCGTGGTAGTGGTGGTAGTGGTGGTGGTGGTAGTGGTGGTCGTGGTAGTGGTGGTAGTGGTGGTGGTGGTGGTAGTGGTAGTGGTAGTGGTAGTGGTAGTGGTAGTGGTAGTGGTAGTGGTGGTGGTGGTGGTGGTGGTAGTGGTAGTGGTAGTGGTAGTGTTATGATGAGTGTAGGTTTGGCTGTAATGAGAGTGAGGGGAATAGTTGTAATGGTAGGGATGGTAGCAAATGGTATACTGTTGTGATTATGCCGTGGTGAATGGTAGTGGTTATGGTGGTCGAGATGGTAGAAGGACTGGCTGCGAGGATGGTTATGGTAGTAGTAGTAGTAGTAGATCTTCTCGAGATGGTGGTAATGATGGTAGTGGGTGCTATGGTAATTATAGTACGGTAGTTAATTATAATGGTGGTGATGGATAGATAGTTATAGGCAGAGGTATGATGGTATAGTGATGGTAGTAAGTCAGTAGTGAGGGACCTATAAGCTGTAATGATGGTAATGGTAAACAAGCTTGATGGTGTTGG
>JAWQEG010008067.1:20000-32813 GCA_033782935.1 Petrolisthes cinctipes
TGTATCTAAGCATCTTTACTATACCATTTCTGTATTATTATTATTTATCATAACTATAATGATCTCCCCCCAAAACAATTGTATTTATTAATTTTTGTACCAAACTGTACACTGAGGTTTGCACTTGACTGGTTAAGTGTGTTCATTATCACATATTGTTTTGAATATGCATAGATGTATCGGTGAAGCTAGTTGTGTAGAACGAATATCTTTGTGAATTATGTGTGACCGTATATGCAGAAGCGTGTGCGTGTTCGTATCTGTAAAATCTCTTGTGTGTATGTGTTTTTGTACATGACTGTGTGTGTGTATATGAGTCTGTGGGGAAGGGTTTATGTATATGTTGGACAGCTTGCATTAATGAACTCCAAGGTGTGTAAAATCTATAATTAGCACTCGAAGCACAAAATTACTTACGTGTATGTCTGTCTGTGGGTTAAATTTCTTGTTTATATAGAGTGTACATGTGTGCATATATTACGTGTGTGTATGACTGTTTGTTTGTGGGTTATTATTTTGTATCTAATCGTAGGAGTTTAGATAAGATGAGGAGTTTATTGGTGCTTAGGAATAGTTAGGTTTGAATGGATATAAGCTTGGATATAGGTGCACTTTGGATTTCTGTGTAAATATGTGTGTGTGTGTTTTTCCTTGTGTGTGCATGTGTGTGCGTATCAGGGGTGCCCTTGTTCTTGTTTGTAAGTCATGATTGCGTGTGCCTACTAATGACCGCCTGTTTGAGTGCGAAATCTATGTGGACCGCAAATATGATGCATAAAGCTGTGTGGGTATGCATGCGTTTGTCGGTGAGTGTGTGTGTGTGTGTGACCGTTTGTGAGAGCGTGTGTATGTATTTGTGTTGTGTGTGTGCTCTTTCTGCATCGTGTATGTGAACATGACATTGTGTATGTATATATGTTTATGATACTGCGATATTCGGAGTCTGAGTGTTATAAATGGTTGGTGTCTTCCTGTGTGTATGAGAGAGAGAGAGAGAGAGAGAGAGAGAGAGAGAGAGAGAGAGAGAGAGAGAGAGAGAGAGATGCATATATGTGTTACTTACTACCACGAAGTAAATAAATTCAGATGGAACTAAATGGTTACCCAGGATTGCCGGGGTGCATGGGTGGGAAGAAACCATAATGACAAATAACCAGAATGGAAAGGTGGGAACAACACCATGGAGATGTTATTGTATGGCAGTGAAGTAATTATGGCTGATGATGAAGATGATGATAATATTGATGATGAAGATGATGATGATAATATTGATGATCCTGATAATGATGAGGAAGAGGGTGAGAAGTAGGAGGAGGAGGAGGAGGAGTAAGTGGAGGAAATGGAGGAGGAGGAGAAGAAGGAAAAATAAATAAGGAAGAGGAGAAGGTGAAGAAGGAAGATGATGATGATGATGTTGATTTTGATGATAATATTGACTGTCACCAAGGTATCAGTGAGGGCATACGATTCTTAAAGTAAAGCAAGATATGGGAGGTTATTTACTTATATCTACAGTCTGACAGCCAGCATATATTTCAACGATTCTTACATTGATAGTTTGTGAGAGAGCTTTCGTATTATTTCAACGATGCTCATAATGATGGTTTGTGAGAGCTTTCATATTATTTCAACGATACTCATAATGATGATTTGTGAGAGAGCTTTATTATTATTTCAACGATTCTTATAATGATGGTTTGTGAGAGAGCTTTCGTATTATTTCAACGATACTCATAATGATGGTTTGTGAGAGAGCTTTCATACTATTTCAACGATACTCATAATGATGGTTTGTAAGAGAGCTTTATTATTATATCAACGATACTCATAATGATGGTTTGTGAGAGAGCTTTCGTATTATTTCAACGATACTCATAATGATGGTTTGTAAGAGAGCTTATTATTATTATTTCAACGATGCTCATAATGATGGTTTGTAAGAGAGCTTTATTATGATTTCAACGATACTCATAATGATGGTTTGTGAGAGAGCTTTATTATTATTATTTCAATGATACTCATAATTATAGTTTGTGAGAGAGCTTTTATATTATTTCAAAGATTCTCATAATGATAGTTTGTGAGAGAGCTTTATTATTATTTCAACGATACTCATAATGATGGTTTGTGAGAGAGCTTTCATATTATTTCAACGATGCTCATAATGATGGTTTATGAGAGAGGTTTTATATTATTTCAACGATGCTCATAATGATGGTTTGTGAGAGAGCTTTATTATTATTATTATTTCAACGATACATATAATGATAGTTTGTGAGAGAGCTTTCATATTATTTCAACGATGCTCATAATGATAGTTTGTGACCTGTGACTTGCCTGGGACACGAGTAGTTTACAAGGTTTTTATACGACATGTTTGTATGCATAAAGAAGTAGAGGGTCTGATTTTATAGGACATTATATTCTTGTGTACCCTTTAGTGATAACCATACCATACTAACCAAGTGTAAATTATGGTGTGGTGTGGTGTGTGTATTATGGTGCTGTGTGTGGTGTGTATATTATGGTGTGGTGTGTATGTTATGGTATTGTGTGTGTATATATTATGGTGTAGTGTGTTTTATGGTGTGTATATATTATGGTGTATTGTGTTTTAAAGTGTGTATATATTATGAAGTGGTGTGTATATTATGGTGTGTGTGTGTGTGTAGGTGTGTGGTGACTATTATGGTGTGGTGTATGTGTGTGTATTGTGAGTGAGACACGTATAGTTTGTTTGCCTGAGGGAGTAACGGGTCGGCCAAACATTAACAACACTAAAAGATGAAGTTTTCCACGACTAGGGTCCCACGCGTCGGGAAATAAAAGTTTTTGGTAATGAGGTAAACGGTGTGAGTGAGGGATGAAGGGCTACGGGTACAGTCGCAGTCCAAAATATGTTGTATCCAGGCTTGTTTTGAATACCATGATCGCGTATTAAAGGGGGTAGTATTGTATTGGTAAATCTAGGGTAACTGAATCCTCCAAACTATTCCAAGCAACAGAACACCATTATTTTTGTTCTTCTGGTCCTGTTTCCTACCATACTTGGGAGGAATGAAGGCACTCCAATGTACCGAAAACGTATTACCACCTTAAGCGAGCTCAAGCAAATATGAAACAGGATATGCGTTGTAATTGGTTCACTATAGTATGTCAAATAATTTGAAACTTCAACAAGACCTGGATACAAAGTTTGGATTGCGAGTGTACATACATTTGTAATTTTTTGTAAATCTGTAGAAGACTCTCATAAAAAAAAAAAATAATTCCCAATGATATCTGGAAGAGTTGGAGACGTCATGGAAGAAAAAGCCACTGCGAATTATTTTGATACTTTCTTCTTCATACTCTGCCTATAAAAAAAAAAAAAAAAAAAAAAACTTAGAAAATAAAGGTGTAGCCTAACCACTGGACAAAGAAACCTAAAGGTGCACCTGTACTGTACCTTTACCGGCCCTATGGTGGCACTGACAAACACCAGACTCCATATCTATCGACAGTCTGAATTACCCCACCATCGCTGCTTGTAAATGAGCATATCAGTGAAATAGGATACCCCCACTGCGCCCCCCTCCCCCCGCCCCCTCCTCCACCTACGTGCCTGTGTGCATGTCGAGTGTACTGAGCGCCTAGGACCCTCTCTATTAAAGGTAGTGTTTATGGGAGTATTTATGCAGGGTGTGTGTGGCTGAGTTTAAATGAGTGTGTGTGATTCTATCTGCTCCCGCCTACGTCCGCTTACATATTCATCTACGGTCTCGCTCCCTCGCTTTTTCTATCCCTCCCTATACTTTGTTTGTTGTTGTGTGTGTGTGTCTCTCTCTCTCTCTCTCTCTCTCTCTCTCTCTCTCTCTCTCTCTCTCTCTCTCTCCTCTCTCTCTCTCTCTCTTTTCTATCCCTCCCTATACTTTGTTTGTTGTTGTTGTGTGTGTGTGTGTGTGTGTCTCTCTCTCTCTCTCTCTCTCTCTCTCTCTCTCTCTCTCTCTCTCTCTCTCTCTCTCTCCCTATACTATGTTTGTTGTTGTTGTGTGTGTGTGTGTGTCTCTCTCTCTCACTCTCTCTCTCTCTCACGTGTTCATTCGTATGTGGAGTGTCTTGTTATTTTAGGTCATCTTGCCTCCTTTCTTTGCTATAGACATTGTAACCTATTAGCAAGCCACCAAACAAGGCAAAAAAAAAAAAAAAAAACCTCCCCTAATTTGTATAGATGTGTTTTTTGGTCACAGCTTGAAGAATATCGGTCGTCTCCAATTCACCAGGGACATCCACCAAGGCCCCTTAATTAAACAGGAAACACCGCAGTGAGAAACAAACAAGATTCTCAACCCCCCCCCCACCCCCACCCCCGGGACTCTCTCTGACCCAGTGGTGATTAATTAAGAAACTCCCCAACACCAGAGCTGCCGCATATATATATATATATATATATATAATATTTTTTTTAGAACCAGTAGTTGTGTTAACCTGGAGTGTTGTTATTATTATTATTATTATTATTATTTTTATTATTTTTATTATTTTTATTATTATTATTATTATTATTATTATTTTTATTTTTATTTTTATTTTTATTTTTATTTTTATTATTATTATTATTATCATTATCATTATCATTATCATTATCATTATCATTATCATTATCATTATCATTATCATTATCATTATCTATTATTATTATTTATTATTATTATTATTATTATTATTATTATTAGTATTATTATTATATGTATACTACTGACACGTGTATCTCATGAAGTATCAGTGGTGTGACCAGGCTGTGTGTAGTGTGGTGTTTACAGTGGTGTGGTGGGCAGCTTGTGTGAATAGCATAGTTGCCATTTTAGTGTTTTCTCACGGACAATAGTGTACATTTCTGACTCGCTAGAATTCTTTTAGGAATATTCGAGTTGACAGGGATAGTTTCTGTGCATCAACACCATCACTAAGCGTTCTCATCTCCCCGTATATGTAATCCAAACTTCGTAAATCGTCTTAGAAAACACGCTACACCGGCATCATTAGCTGTCTGTAGTTCCTGTTATCCCGAGGGTACACTTGCTGGTTCGCCTACACTCCTATCTACATGACCACCTGTTCCCTCACCCTCAGTGTAGATGCCGACACACGACAGACGTAGCATGTTTCACTTCTCTATCGGCTCTCACACATTTGACGTCTTCAGAGTACTAGTGGCACATCAACCAAGGCCAATTGGCTCCTTACTCCTCTCTTTTACAGAAGTGTGATGGTACACAGTTAGAGCGTTGTAAAAATGTTTCACCTTTTATCCAGAATAGTATAATAAGGCTAAAGACAAATAGTCCATTTGACGTTCTCACCTGTGAAGTGAGAAACAAATGTGAGAAATCCAAAATCATGTTCAATTTCGTTTGAGATGCCTAGATACGTGGTGTATGAAGGAATATGAAGGAACAAAATCGTAGAAAGGGAGAGTTGCAGAATTGACCAGTCGTGTATAATTATGAAAGATTGAGGGCACCAGTTAACTCCTCACAAGGGAGTTACAAGGAGTTACAAGGAAAAGAAGTACCCTAAGGGACCTTACGATCCATACAAAGAGGGTACCTGTGGGGGTTTAGTTGCGCAAGTAGGTGACCGTCCTCGAATGTGTCATGTGAAACCATCAAGGAACACTCGCACAACGGCTTAAACACCTAGACGGTGATTTAAGGCTTTGTCTAATCTGGACTTGAACTGATCCACAGAGTTGCTGTTGACTACATCAGCAGGAAGCGCGTTCCAAGTACCGCAGATGCTGTATGTAAAGAACTTACCACACAGATCACGGTTGTATCGCTTCAGTTCAAGTTTGTAGCCATGATTCCTGGTTGTGCCCTCACTGAGTTGGAAAATGTCCCTGTAGTCTACATTGTCAAAGCCTCGTAGTATTTTAAACATTTCGATAAGCTGACCACGCAGTCTCCGGGTTTCCAGAGAGAACAGGTCGAGTTCTACCAACCGATCTTTATAGCTCTTGTGTCTAAGAGAGGGTATAAGTTTGGTTGCCCTGGCTTGCACTCGTTCCAATCTCGCGATATCCTTCCAGTAAGAAGGACTCCAAAACTGGACTGCATACTCCAGGTGCGGTCGGACAAGGGAATTGTACAGACAAAGTACTATCTCCTTGTTCCGGTATCCAAACTGTCGCTTTATGTACCCTAACATCCTTTGGGCTTTCTTCTCAGCCTCAATACACTGCTTTGAGAACTTGAGGTCGCTGGTGATAGTTACACCCAAGTCTTTCTCAGTATCAGTGCTTACGAGAGTGGGGGGTTGGAGATAGAAGGGGATATGATTTCCATACAAAGACTGTAAGAACTATTTCACATGATCTTGCATCTTTGTAGGCAATGGTCTACTACCCTACTGACTGACTACAAGCAACGCAAATTCCACTACTTTTTAATCCTGCATTTCTCTTTTCCTTTATGCTCATTTCACAAGTTGATTTCAATTGCCTTTCCTTCTGACGTTACCTAACCACACCTCATAAAGCTCACACAAAACCACACATATTTTTCGATCGACACTGACATATTATGATCACTATGCAAATTTACATACCTATAACTCATCACACTACAAATATTAACACTAATCAGACAGTATACACGAACTAATGAACTATAGTGGTGGGTGTGTACCTTGTTTCCCGTGCATGTACCATCAACAGAGTAAAGATTATTATAATATTCTACTTCGACAAGCTCAAGGCTGAACATGAAGACCGGTAGACAAGAGAGAGACAAGCTGGCATGGTGCAGACTGGTGGGTTGGCCTGCTTGATCTATGTTTAACTAGTGATTTATGCTATCAATCACAAAGTTATCTAGGTTCATTACTGTTGATTTATGAGCTGGTGTTGGTGGTGGTGGTGATGACGCCGAGCCCAGAAACACGCACACACACACACACACACACACACACACACACACACACACACACACACACACACACACACACACACACACACACGCACACACACACACACACACAGACAGACAGACAGACAGACAGCGTACCTTACACACATGACCGCGTTTGTTCGAGGTCTTTGGAATATATATATACACACAGAAAAAAGGGGCTTATCAACCAGACCGTCCAAGCGGAATTGACTCTTACGTCACTCCTGCTCTAAGTCGTTGTGTTTTATATCCCCACCAAGACCGATGTTGAACTCAGAGAAGGAATGGCGTATCACCACAAACCAGCGGAAAAGTCCTCACGCCAAAGATAATCCAAAATATCTCTTAATTAATTGTTTCTCCAAGAACTAAACACTGTATACTAGTACTTCAGTAAAACGGAGAAGTAGCAGCCATTTTCCATGTGATTCGATGCTCACTATTATGCGGAATCTCTCACATAATAATAAGGAAATAAAGTCAATCCTCAAAAGATGCAAAGTCTTCGATGTGACGTAACACTGACAACTCTATATAATTTTGTATCACGGAAATATAATCTCTCAAATCTGCACTGATGTTCTGCGCATCCCATCTTTGCAACAAGAAAATATTTAATATGAGGGACACAAAATTTCCCCTCAACATCAACAGAGAGAGAGCCTTTGTATTAAGTATAATGAATATTTTGTAATGAATAGGTGTACAGTGTTATTACTTAAAGAATTATCTAACGTCTCCAGGCTTGTGTTCGTGCAACTTAACTAATTTCACCTCACAAGTCCAATTTGCCAAGTGTTTAGCCTGGCAGTAGTTCAGTTTGTTACAATGATTGCTGGGGAATTAGGCAATCAATCGGGCTTCTGGCAAGTCAGACACACTACCCTCGACGGCTTAGCTATTCAACCCTCAGTCCCTCACACCTCTCCATCTCACAACAGCTATTGTACGCCATTCAAACGCTCATATCACCACCGCAGCACTCCACTCACACACACACACACTCTCTCTCTCTCTCTCTCTCTCTCTCTCTCTCTCTCTCTCTCTCCACACACACACACACACACACACACACACACACACACACACTCACTCTCTCTCTCTCTCCACACACACACACACACTCTCTCTCTCTCTCTCTCTCTCTCTCTCTCTCTCTCTCTCTCTCTCTCTCTTCTCTCTCTCTCTCTCTCTCTCTCCTCTCTCTCTCTCTCTCTCTCTCTCTTCTCTCTCTCTCTCTCTCTCTCTCCTCTCTCTCTCTCCTCTCTCTCTCTCTCTCTCCTCTCTCTCTCTCTCTCTCTCTCTCTCTCTCTCCTCTCTCTCTCTCTCTCTCTCTCATTGAACTTCATGAACTCCATACACAAATGCATGAACATCTAACTCCTCGCCCCATATGGCACTCCAACAGTTACACACCATACCACACAACCTAATTAAGCATCCACTCCCTCCTTTCTACATTGCCACACCAAAAGCACAACACGCCACACTACACCATACCAGTGTCAACCCCCTCCCCCTTGCTATATAACACTCCCCCCCCCTTCCTCTACCATATAACATCCCCCCCCTTTCTCCCTCCCTTCCATTACATCACAAGCAAGCACTACACCATACCAGAGTCAATCCCCCTCCCTCCCATTCCACCACAAGCAAACACAACACCACAACACAACACCATCAACCCATTCCATCCATCCCATTCCACCACAAGCAAACACAACACCGTCAACTCCCTCCTCCCTCCCTCCCCCCTCCCTTCCATTACACCACAAGCAAGCACAACACCAAAACACACCCCCTCCCTCTCCCCTCCCCTCCCCCCCTCCCTTCCAGGTGTGACAAGTATACGACCAAGCAACACCTGCAGAAGAGCGAAACTAATTGTCGGTGTCTTCAGACTTGCCGGGACCGCATGCAAATTAGCTCGCCTTAATTATAATTACCCACGTCTTTTGCTGGGATAATTATTTTGCATTATTTGTGTGTTTTTTCGTACTTTGGCTTTGGGCTTTGAGGTGGTGCTTGATTATTTTTTTAGTTTGTGTGTGTGTGTGTGTGTGTGTGTGTGTGTGTATGTGTGTGTGTGTGTGTGTGTGTGTGTGTGTGTGTTGTGTTGTGTTGTGTTGTGTTGTGTTGTGTTTTAGTATGTTTGCTTTTTTCTATTTAAAAGTCCTTGTTTCTGTTTCAAAATGATGATGTGTGTTTGTGTTTGCAATCCAGGCATAATGTCCGTATCTGCGTCTGTACATTTCCGTCCGTGTCATTCTTGGCCCATTCCTGTCCTTTTGTAACTCCATTTGTTATGTTTTATTATTATTTTTATTTTCCATGCTTTATCTCCCTCTCATTCTGGTCTGTCTCTACGAGTGTATGTTGTTTATTTATCTCCTCTGCTTCTCTCCCCGTCTATTTATATCCTTCTGCTTCTCTCCCCGTCTATTTATCTCTTCCTGCTTCTCTCCCGTCTACCCTTGTCTCAGTCGCCGTCTTTCTCTGTTCCTGTTACTGTCTCCTTCTCCCTCTTCAACTATTTCTCCTGCTGCCAATTAGTCTTCCTACTTCTTGTTTATTTTCCGCCACTCTCCTCGTTCTATACAGTCGGCAAAAAAAATTTATTGGAACCACTCTTAAATTGAATTAAACTATAGCCATCCATAAGGAAGTTTTTTTTTTTGGCCAACTTTACGTACACATATCTGCTCCTGTCAACACTTTTTAATCACTGTTTTCTCTCTTTATATTTTGTTTTTCGTGCAGCTACATTTTTCTTGTGTCTCCTTTCTAAGCTTCTGTTCTTCATCTCGCTTCTCTCTTCTTCCGTTTCCGCATCTCATTTTATACATATTTTATTATCCATTTTCATTGTTTTTCCTCTTTCTCACCTCTCTTTTACCTGTCCATCCCTGCACCTCCTTGCTTGTGTCTCCCTCATCTTTTTTATCTCATCCCCCTCTTTTTCAATTAATCATTATTTCCTTTTTCTATCCATCTTCCTCCTGTCAATCTTTCTCTTCCTCAACTTTCTTCCCTTCCTTATTGCTTTCCTTCCTACCTTCCCATCTTCTTTCGTAATTCATACATACTAACTTACATGCTTGTTTTCTTCCTTCCTTCCTTCTTCCCTTTTTTCTTCCTTCCTATAATTCCTTCCTTCCATCCTCTCTCCTCCTTTTGACTTCCTTAATTCCTTCCTCCTTACCTTTCTTACTACCTTCCTTCATCCCTTCCTAGTTTCCTTCCTTCCTTCATTCCTTCTTCCCTTCCTATTTTCCTTCCTTCCATACCTTTCTCCCTTCCTTCCTTCCTCCCTTCCTATTTTCCTTCCTTCCTTCCTTCCTTCCTCATCACCTCCCGAACATCCTCCCCTCCCCCCCCCCTCCCCACGTCACTCCAGCCTCCACTAACTAACTAACTACACATCTCTCCCAATCACCAATTCATCATCTAATTACATATCTGTCCTCCACCCGTGGCAAGTGCTTCCAGTTCTCCTTATCTCTCTTGTATCAACAGCTGTCTTTAACGGTGATCTCTGGCTCTTCATCAATCATCTCTTTTTTTTCTGAGTAAACATCTCTCTAATTTTCTGTCCATATATAACTGTCTATTCGTCTATCTGTAGTTGTCTGTCTGTCTGTCTATCTCCATGTCTGTCTATCCATCTATCTATCTTTATATCTTTTAATTTCTCATTCCATCTATCTATCTTTATATCTTAATTTCTCAATCCATCTATCTATCTATTTATTTCATTTATCGATTTCTTTCTTCATCTATCATCTCTTCCTTACTTCCCTCTCTTGCCCCATGCTTCCTTCCTCTCTCACTCTCTCTCTCTCACACACACACACACACACACACACACACACACACACACACACACACACACACACACACACACACATTCCGCTCCAGCACGTAGACAGATACCATCATCGCCTCAGAAATAATGATTGAACGGGCGGGTCAGATCTTAGTAGTAGTACATGCAGTGATGACAGCCCTCTCAAACTTTCACCTCAACAACCAGCCTCACTATATTTTCATTCAGGAAGGCACGTGTCTGTCGAAAAACCTTTAAGGGAGAATCTCTTGTTGGTAAATTGGAAGGCTACCAATTCCTCCAAGACATGCCAGAAAACAAATCACCTCAATGTTACTAATAGGAATCTGTTGTTTCTTGTTATAGTTTGGAGGATTCGCTAGCCTTCCAATTTACCATCAAGAGAATCTCCTTTAATTAATGAGATCTGGTGGCTTCTGATTCCTCCTGACTATGCCGCGAAACATGCTCCTATTAATGGAGGTTGTTTCGTGGCAATGTTTGAAGGACTCACTAACCTCCAATTTTCTGACTACATCACTGGGGTCCTTAAGGGGGTAAAAAGTACAGTGTTGGTTCATCTGGAGTAATTGAATCCTCCAAACTATTCCAAGCAACAGGCCACCATTATTTTATTTATATTGTGTTTATTTATTTATTTATTTTAAGTGTATTTTTTTGTTTTTTTTTGTACATCTGGAGCAAATTATTTCTGCAAACTATTCCAAGCAACAGACCACCATTTTTTTTATTTATTTATTTATTTATTTTTTTTATTTAGGCTATCTGGTCCTGTTTCCTGGCATAATTTGTAGGAATCAAGGTGCTCCAATGTACCAAAAAGTGCATTATATATATTATACCCCCACAAGTTGCTGGTAATAAGGCGTTTTTGTTACGTTCTTTGATTATAACATTTTCTCCCTGTGTTTTGATGCAGAACGAATCGATTATTTAGGTATGATTTGCAGGAGGTATATTACTGTACTTTTCAATACAACGAAAGTTATGGAAATTACTTTGACCTGCTAGAGTTGAATTGTTCCTAAGCAATTAATTATGTAGAAATGTAAATATGGAGTTATACAATATTTATATTTATAAGGAGAACATAATACCAGTCTTTCATTAATTAAGGACCCTGTGATCGTGTATGAAAATTGGAGACTTCTGATTCCCTCCTCACCATGCCACGAAACAAGCTCCTTCCCTGTTGGTGGGTGTTTCGTGGCAATATTTGAAGGACTCATTTATCTCCAATTTTCTGACTACATCACAGGGTCCCCTTAGTCATGGTACATAGAGGTCGCTGAACCTTCCGTCCCAAGCAATATTGAAAGTCCATTGTGGATGCTTACTTTATTCTCTCTCTCTCTCTCTCTCTCTCTCTCTCTCTTTCTCTCTCTCTCTCTCTCTCTCTCTCTCTCAATATGATAAAAACACACACATTATGGTGAAGTTTTGATGACCTTCGTGTAATTCAATGTCAGGAAAAGACGCTTATTGTACAAACAAGTATATCATCAGGTGAAAATGCACTGGTGTCTTCATCTTGTTTAATTCTTTGCCTTCTCGATTAATATTACTACCAACTATCAGTAGCCAAAGTAATCATACACACATATTAGTTATTATCTTCAAATTATATCACCAGAGAGATAACGGGTGTATTTTCCCCATATTAAAAGAAAATTAAACACACACACACACACACACACACACACACACACACACACACACACACACACATACACACACACACACACACACACACACACACACACACACACACACACACATACACACATACACACACACACACACATACACTTACGATGCCATATGGAGATTAAAGAACAAGAGTGTAGTAGAAATTTATTAAGACCTTTGTGAATATTTACCTCAGTTTAGTTTTTACTGGTGAGGAGTAAGGCTGCAGAGGGAAGGAAAAAAGGGGGAAGCAGTTATGTTATGGTCGATTTCCTGATTCCTCTAAATTATGCCTACAAAACAGATTTTCTCATTACAAACATTTTTTGGGGGGATGCAGTTTGG
>JAWQEG010008068.1:0-2500 GCA_033782935.1 Petrolisthes cinctipes
GGAAGGAAGGCAGGTAGGCAGGAAAGAAGGAAGGCAGGAAGGAAGGAATGAAGGCAGGCAGGAATGAATGAATGAATGAATGAAGGAAGGAAGGCAGATACAGAATCAGGCAGGTAGGAAGGAAGGAATGAAGGCAGATACAAAAGAAGGAAGGAAGGAAGGAATGAAGGCAGATACAAAAGAAGGAAGGAAGGAAGGAATGAAGGCAGATACAAAAGAAGGAAGGAAGGAAGGAATGCAGGCAGGTACAGAGGCAGGCAGACAGTATGGTGATGCAGAAAAGATAGAGAGGAGTGGAGGAAGGAAGGTATAGAGAAGGTGCATGGAGCTTTAAGGAAAGGAAGGAAGAAAGGAAAGAGAAGGCAATCCAGTGAGGCAATATAGGGAAGCAGCAGGAAAAGGAGGAGGAGAAGGAGGAGGAGGAAACAAGAGGCGAAAGAGATAAAGTATAGATAAAAAGAGGAGGAAGGAAAGGTGAGAAATATGGAAGGAGGGAAGAAGGAAATGCATGAAGGTCGAAGATGAAACGAAGATGTGTATATAGAGAAGGAAGGGAAGGAGGGGGGGAGGATGAAAGAGTAAAGAAGAACCAAATGCAAAGAGGGAATGGGGTAAGAAAAGGAGGAAGGAAGGAAGGAAGGAATGGTAGGAGGGAAGAAAGGAAGGGAGAAATAAATGAAGAAAGGGAAAAGGGAGGGAATAGTAGGAAGGAAGAAAAGAAGAGAGAAATAAATGAAGAAAGGGAAGAAGAAGGGAATGGTAGGAAGGAAGAAAGGAAGGGAGAAATAAATGAAGAAAGGGAAGAAGAAGGGAATGGTAGGAAGGAAGAAAGGAAGGGAGAAATAAATGAAGAAAGGGAAAAGGGAGGGAATAGTAGGAAGGAAGAAAGGAAGGGAGAAATAAATGAAGAAAGGGAAGAAGAAGGGAATAGTAGGAAGGAAGAAAGGAAGGGAGAAAGGAAGGAAGAAAATAGGAAGATAGGAATGGTAGGGAGGCAGGGAGAAAGGAAGGAAGAAAATAGGAAGATAGGAATGGTAGGGAGGCACGGAGAAAGGGAAGGGGGAAGGAAAAAGATGAAGGGGAGGAAGGAAGGAAGGAAGGGTAGTGAGGCGAGAAAAATATATGAGAGGAATAAAGAGAGAAAACATAGAGGGCGAAGGAGACGTGATTTGGCAACATACTGAAAGGAGGAAAACGAAGATGAAGAAGAAAACCAGAAAACCGTAAAATTGACAAAACAACAACAATAATAATAATAATAATAATAATAATAATAATAATAATAATAATAATAATAATAACAATAATAATAATAATAATAATAATAATAATAATAATAACAGCAATAATAATAATAATAATAATAATAATAATAATAATAATAATAATAACAGCAATAATAATAATAATAATAATAATAATAATAATAATAATAATAATAATAATAACAACAACAACAATAATAATATAATAATAATAATAATAATAATAATAATAATAATAATAATAATAATAATAATAACAACAATAATAATAATAATAATAATAATAATAATAATAATAATAATAATAATAATAATAACAACAACGACAATAATAATATTAATAATAATAATAATAATAATAATAATAATAACAATAATAATAATAATAATAATAACAACAGCAATAATAATAATAATAATAACAATATAATAATAATAATAATAACAACAGCAATAATAATAATAATAATAATAATAATAATAATAATAATAATGATAATAATAATAATGATATATCGGCTACATAATTATGAAGTCAGAGTAAGGCGAGGTAGTTCTAAGCTGGATTTGATTTATTCCATTATTTATTATTTGAATTTATTATTATTATTATTATTGAATAGAATAATACTTGTACCTACACCACCTCCTTTATTCTATTTCTCTGCTTTCGTCGATAAGTGCAACACAATACACACCACGTACGAAGTCATTTTTAAAACTGTATATATGTTGCATTTGCTCATTTCAGTCTCACTTGTTTCTGATGTACAGCTGAATGAATACAACACTGGAATATACCCAAAACAAATCAGATCTGTTTTCGCCCTGGGAGAAAGGGGCGCAATTTGCAAGGTTCGTAAAAGAATGGTAAGAAAGAAGAGACGAGGAAGGGAGGGCGAGAGGGAGGGAAGCGAATAACAGCAGGAATAATAGAAAGAGGAGGGAGAGACACAGACAAAGTGAGAGAGAGAGGAGAGGGGGAAGGGAAAGAAAGAGAAGGGAGAAGGACACACACACACATACACACACACACACAGATAGAGGAAGGATAAGAATGAGAGAGAAAGAGGGGATGAAAAAATCGAAACGAGTATGTGAGACAGGCAAAGACAATAAATGCTGGTGTGAAAGTGAAAGAGAGAAAAATACGAAGGAGTGTGTGCATGTGAATGTGTGTGTAAAAGAGAGAGAGAGAGAGAGAGAGAGAGAGAGAGAGAGAGAGAGAGAGAGAG